>JABFQC010001078.1:0-21250 GCA_022817085.1 Psilanteris sp. ZL-2020 | reverse complement strand
GGTCAATTATGTAGATCATCGAACACGTGAAATTAAATATACAATTCGCATTAATATAGTACAATAAACCCATACTCGTGATACCGCACACGATAACGCATTATCATTTACGATACTGTACACAAATTTATTACACCGATCCCAATATATATAACAACTACGATCGCCTTCGAACATTAATTATTCGTCGAAACTCGGTCTCGACGTCGTCCCAGTTCGCTTATATTTACTATTAACAAAATGGACAATCGGTGCCAATATGTATCATATCCCGCGTTATAACGCGACGCTTTCTCTTCGATGTTACAGATGCTGTGATTAAATAAAACGAGGAAACGATGAAGACTGTTTTTGCGTGCCTTATATCCGTCGTCCTCCAAGTGGTAATCAGCCATGTTTCGTGCATCGAGTGGGAGCACAGCGCCGTTTTGGATAACAACTTCCTGGTGCTGTGGACCCCCAATGAGAGAGACGTCACCTTCGAGGTACAAGTGAGAACGCCGGGCTACGTCGGGCTTGGCTTCACGAAAGATGGCTCTCAAATGGACGCGGACATGGTCATCGGCTGGGTCGACAACAACGGACAAGTTCATTTGCAGGTAAGCGTGAAAGTCGATCCCACGTTCGACCTGCACGTAGACCGCCGAAATATCGGGCGTCCATCTCTCAACGCCTCCTTCATTGATCCGCGAAAAAGTTCGCAGCTGGATTATCTTTCACGGTCCCGGTAATCCGATCCCGTGTCTTGATTTACGAGGTCGCCGACGAGTTTCGGTATCAATAAACGCGCGGCGCAAGAACCGGCGACGAAAAAACGAAAAGCAGACACCCTTTTTTTTTTCTCTCCCTTTTCGACGAGTCCCGGAGTCAGGACGCAGGATTCGCACGATTGTGGCATGCAGCATGTTGCGCACGAGAAACGAGAATCAACGGGAGCGAGGGACTTTCGTTATGACCGCGCGGTCTCCGAGGCAGACTAGCTCCGGGCGTTTAGACCGGTCTCGCGCGTATTTTGTTCTAGCGTCGCATTCCTGAATCCCGCCGACAACGATTTATCGGTCATCGACTAAATGCGTCCGGATGCGTCGACGCTACGCGAGACTTCGCGTGATAACAATCTGGTTCACGCGTCTCGTATGATTTACGCGACCTTGGTCGGTCTGCGGAGCTCGCCGCGATACGCGATGACGTTTTAATTGCGCGCGTTCGGTGTTTCGATGTTGATTGTTAAATGATATTGTTTTATGGTATGAATGGTTGTTAAGTAACTATGTATGTATATATATATATATATATTATTGTGTTCAGCTACCAGTTCGACAACCGAACTGCATAGCGACAAGAATTACTCATTACTTTTTGGCACGTTACTTTGCACACAGACCACGACCGTTTCAACCCGCAAACGATGAACGTTGTGCAGCTTTTATGACGCATCAGTGTCTACGCACACCGCACTACGCATCGTTTAACACGATGAAACAGCAACAACACCAACGATACAGAGTTACAGTTGTCGTGACAATGACTCTGATTAATGACAACCAACGCTTTACGTATTAGTGATAAGACCATTCTTTTATTTACAGATATAATTGTTTGACAATATAAGACGATATTGAATTCCGACCGAGTAAATACGACTGCAACATAAGACACGACTTATCACATGCGACATGGATAACGAACGATTCTCCGAAACTTTTTTCCGTATACTGACTTAACAATCGTAGTTCAACTGGCGTTCGGTAAGTACGCGTATACTGTTATTATTCGTATAATAATGTCACGTCAAAGTACCGAAGCACTTCCATTTTGCGATACCGAGTCCTTTTGTAATGTAAAACGAAAGGAGGAACGACGTATGGGTTCAAGGTCATCGAATGCAACCGAACGGCGACCTTTTTCTTGGACCCGATTTGAATCCCGTCACGCTTATCTGACGAACCGTCGTCGGTTGTATGGAATAAATATGTACGGAGCAATTCCAATTACCGTGCCGAGACTTACGACACAAAGCAGAACGTTGCCGAATAAGGCATCAGTCTTTTGTGAGCGCTCGCAGGTCGCTTCGGTGTATATCAAGACAGTCGCATCGTGTTACCGACTGCGAAGGGCACGCTCGAAACATCAGGACAAACGAGAAATCGACGAATGACAGAGAACCGAATGAACGAGAGAAAGAGGACAAATAAGAAGAGTGGCGAACGAACAAGCGTGACGCGAGCAAAAAGTCGCCGAGGCGTTGTGTACCCGGCAATGCGTCCACCCACGAGGCAACTCTCCGTTGGAGAGTCAATCTCGTTAAGCGCGGTTATATGTTAATGCGAAACCAGCTGCTTGCAGCCCAATGCAACATAAATGCGTGATTCCTGTCGATGCATTGATGCCGAGCGCAAGACACTGGATTCGGTATATATATTTTTTTTCATCGTCCTTCCCTGCCGACTAAATGAATTATGAAGCAAAACGTCGTGAGATTGTTTTGCTGACTTTTGCGATGGAGAACAATTTCCGTCCCGGTCGATCGCAGGAGTAATGAATTTGTTGGTTTGTTGGGCTTGCGACCGGTGTATAAAGGCCCGATAAGGGCGGTGCTATTATTCGGTTTGTGTATTGTCAAACGGAAAGTTTGAAAGGGAACTTGATAGTAGGTATTTATTGCGTTAATTTAGGTATTTTATGGTAATCAAAATGATTTGAATATGTTGTTTATAGTAAGCGTAAAATTGTAGAATTTTTATTTAGTTTTATATACAAATGACAAAAAATTACTTTGAAGTAACTATGAATATGTAATTTTAGTAATAAATCGATTTGTAAATACTATATAGTGGAAAGTACGCAAATGGCAGTTTAATTACACGGAGAAAACGTTTTATCAAAAAATACTATATTTATAACTACACGTAGGATGAGGCTTTTAAAAATGAAAATAATACTCTTTATTATTGTATAGATTATTATATAATATAGTAATTTTCCGTTGGATGTCTGCAATACTGAAATTAAATATAGTAATTTTTGATCAAACGTTTTCTCCGTGTAGATTATATTTCTCAAATCTTGCGCTAGAACAATTACTTTACTAAATATTACGAAATTTGTATAAAATTCCTGACCAGATTCATCAAACTCGAAGAGATTTCATTTTACGTTGATAAATTTGGCTCATCTCGTTCTTCGAATATATTTGCTTTGCAACTTGACATCGTAAATCGTGTACCAATGGTGCTCGAATGTAATACGGCATAACGTTGGAGTGCAAGTCCGGATTAAATCGGGAAAGCTAATCTCGCAGGAAACAACGAAATAATGGATAGGTTCGGGCCAAGAAAGTGGAAGGAGATAGGTTGTCTTGCCCGAATAGGTACGTCCAGGACGTTGCTTTGGTGATGGATCACGTCTCGTAGCATGAATATATATCGCCGTTATAAATGCATCAGCTCTGTTGGGATCGTTGAAAGCTAACTCCTTGACAGGAATACCGATAGCTGTGCTGATACCATCGTTTTTTGCCCGTCCAAAATATTTAAATAAAAATTTCATTTCCCTCGATGGAAGACTAGTAGAAACTAGACCATTTGTAAGAAAAGACAAAGCAGTTCATGAAATTTTCTGTTGTCGCATTACGTGAAGAAAGCTCGTTTATTGCATTGCTTACTCTCTATATATGTACATATACATCGAACACTCCAAACGCGTTGCCTAAAATGAATGTATATGAGGTCACCATAGAACGACTAGTCGGTCCAGTGGGTAGACTATCTGATTCTAATGTACCGCGTTGTACTAAGTTATTGATATATTATTACACCATACGCGTAACACCAACGCATGAACTTTCTCTCTAATTGACGTACGCGGGACGAATTATGATGACATCAATGTTGGTCATGATTTTGCGCTGTCTTATAATTTAGTATTACCACCGCGAATATCGAAATGAAATTATTTATCGGTTTGCTGCCTATTCGAGGCGGCGCAGCCACGAAAACAAAAAGCAACGCGAATGAGATCACATGAAACCCGATAGTCAATTTATCTCACTTTCTCCCGTATTCGTCTTATAAGATATCCAGCTGCTACCGCAGTTGTTTGAAACATCCACACCACTTCCTCCTCTTTGGTCTTCCTAGGATCGCGGACAGCGATACGCGTGAATGTGTAACAAGAATGATGCAAGCGAGCCCGACAAGGATAAAGCTGCCTCGGCAAAAAAGGAACGACTACGTGAAGGAGTATAGGAACGAGTGGAAGAGATGGGAGCCGTGGAACAACGGGGAGGAGGAAGAGGAGCAGGCGCGGGAGGGTCTGCACGAGAACCCAGGGAGGAACTAGTTATGGTAATGAGAAGATGCAATGATAGCCCCGCGCCTGCTTCACTCGACTCCGGCAATGATTTTGGACCGCTTTTTTCATTGTACGGCTAGCAATATCCGTGTGAGTTCGCAATCCAAGATCAGTGTATGCGGCGGCGTCGCATAATGGGATGGCTGCTCCCTTTAAACGTTGGAAATAATTCGCTTTATCTGGGTCCCTTTATTCGACGGCCGATCAGTCGAAGGTTTCTTAATTTCGATGCCGTTTGTCTCATCTTTAATTCACTATTCGGCTTATTCTCTCATAATCGCGAACCAAATTTATCAGCCGTACTGTTATAAGAGCGGAGCACCTAAATGCGGAATTTTGTACTGGAATGTCGTTGCGACGTGAGTTTACATAAAGGCATTCTGGTACGAATTACAGACAATTTGACAAATTGTCGACCTAACCAGTCACGCAAAGCCCTGTTGACTCGCGAATCGGGCGCTCTTGGTTACATCTAAGAGGCCTCAGGCTGTCAAGCACGATCGCTGCTTTCGTTACTCCATTGCCGTGTGCAAAATGCCGAGTGTTTTGCAAGTAAGGATTAAGGATTGTGGAGTATATATTGTCGGTGATGTCTTCCCGTTTGTTTATAATTTTGTAAATTACAGAAATCCTATTTTTTTGTTTTGCAATTCATCGGAGTATAGTTGTACAGTTTTGTTATTTATTTAATACGCGATCAAATTTTGTAGAAAGATCGTTGCTTGCGTACGTATAATTATAATTTATTCAATACAAAAAGGTTTGCATGCTTTATTATTCTGTTAATTGAAAATTTGTTGTATCGAATAAACGCCAACATGAAAGAGAAACGAAAAATAGCTTTACAAATGCGCTGACTGGTACCCGTAAATGATTGAATATACTCTCACAGCATTTTTATATCTTGTTACAAGGGAGAAATATTTGTCACTTAACATGAGTCGAGCGCGTGCTCTCCGAGTAACGTGGGTGGATAGCTTATAGAGGCTCGTCCCTGTTCGCCAACGAACAAGCCATCCCGGCTGGAAGATACGTGTTACGAGTGCTTGTAAATTTGTCACATTTAATGGGCGGTCTTTCGGGCCCTTATAGAAGCGTCGGATGATGCTTGCGAGGATCGCAAAAAAGAATGCTTTTACTGATAGTCAGGTCTGGGCGTGATCTCACTTAGCTGCATTATAAATTATGTGATCAGGATGACGAATAAAAACACCAATGCCCCCCGTCGCAACAATTTTTCCCTAACAATGTGAATATTAATTGCAAAGCAAACGTGATATAACGTTACAAGTTTGATTCTTAAATTACATCTTCCTTCAAGATACGCGCGGACGAGATTGACTCGAAGGTATTGACCGAAACCTGTTGGTGGCTCGTCCTTGGTCAGAAATATGGAATATATCAGGGACAGGCGTGGCTCTCGCAACTAAAATCCTGCTACCAGTAGACAGTATCTCGTCGTGACCTACGACAGTATTTTGGATGAGCCGCTTTTCGTCTTTATACCATCAGAATCCAATTTGAAATCGAGACTGATTGAAAAGGGTTGAACACCATTTTGAAATTTTGAACTATCTTTCTGTCCTTTAATACGAGGACCGGCTTTAATATATGTTGGCCGTACGAAATTCTAATTTTTCGTGAAAAAAGTTGCAGCTCGAAAGTCGAGCGATATTCGCAGCTGGCGCGTTGATACTTATCACGGTAGTCCTTTTCATTGTTCAATAAGCAGCAATGATAGGATCTTTCTATTGCACGATTAATGTTGCTCGCGTTTCGTATATACTTAATGCACCGATTCGGACTATTTAATGCAACCGCAGAAACAATTGGTGGTAGACTCGAAGCAGTACAAAGGATGATACCGAAGATGAAAATGAGCGACGAGTCCGACAAGAATCTGTGAACAAAAAGTGACTGTGCAACCCGTTATGGAGATTAGGGGGCCACCACGGACAATGGCTCGCAAGGCATGGATTCATGGTCCCCCGTCACAATGATCCAAATATGTTTTCTGCGCAACAAAACGCTTTGATAAATGTTTGTAATCAATTTAAATATTATCTGATGTGGATGGCATGCGCTGGTTTCATATCTTTTTCTTTCGCGCTTCACTGAGAAGCCACGTCAGTCTGAAGCGGAGAAGCTATGACCTCGGGATTTTTCATTGACTATAACATACTGCTCTAGCTTTTTTGTCATTTTGACATCTGCCATCGAACCGTTCGAGTTTTCTCTTGTCACGGGTAAAAATTTCATGTAAGAAATACATTATTATAAATTATTCTCACGATTAAAATAAACTATTCGAACTCGGCATTTATAACGACGCGATCGATATTGTTACGGAAATTGGCAATCAATTGATTTAATTAACTACTTCAAACTCAGGTTAATGCGTTTTTTATATACGTAAAACGTAAAATGTAAAATGTGTGTAACTTTGACTAATATCTTTATGTACCTTTATGTATTTAAAAATAAAACACTCCCGTCACACATTTAATATTTTATGGATATTTTTTCTAACTTTTAATACACTTTTTCTTTCCGTGTAAAAGACAATGTCATCGTTTAGTGGAGTCGTAATAGTCGAAGAGAATTAGCCGCTCGCATGACTACGGTTAAGTTAATTTAACAGGTTTCAATTGAATCGGTATTAAGTAAAACAATAAAAGCGCTGGAAGACTATTTGCAAAAATTATTTTACGCGATAACAAAACTGTTCCAGCTATAACTGGAATTCCATTTTGGGCGTGGACCGCGGCTTCGGTCGTTGTAAAAGATCCCCGCAATTGCTTCCAGCAGCTATTTTCAGAAACAGTTAACGTACGATAAGAACGGATACAGAGAAATGCTGCCGACTGACGACACACCACTTCGCGGTCTATATATGTACCGCTAGGTGATGACAGTTCCCGTAAAACTGACCTGTGCATTATCTTCTATCTGCCGACGTACATAATCAGCCTGGGAATGGGACCTGCGGCTACAAGAAAAGACATTATTTCGCATACGTAAACAGGAATAGGATACTCGAATAGAAAATTGCTATCTTATATGCGATAGGACACTATATAACGGAAGATGCAGTTATTTTGCTTACTACATAGTCCTATTTGAAATTCAGAAATTTTAAACAGAATATAGGACGGTCGAAGTGCACATATCATGTTTACACACCGTTTTTGCTTAATTATAAACCCAAAACTAAAATTATACACTTAATTAAATTTAAAAAAGCATCCGTAACAGTAAATTAAGAATGAATGTTCCTGAAACATGAAAATCCATTTATTGGATTAACCGGTAATCAATAACAACCTGTATCACAATTACTTATAATTTCACTACGTATAATGCAAATTTAACATTAATTAAGACCAATTACGCATCCTATAAATAAAGAATTGTTCCACGTAAATTTTACGCAACCGTCTTTTATCGCGCCGAATTTCTCCTTTACGGACTTAAAGGCGACCTTTGTACCGACTTAAAAAATAAGTCACTTAACATTTAAATCCAACCTCGCCGAGTTTATCGCCAGTCCAATGCATTGCATGTTATGGACAAGAATCTGCAGTCAAGTAAAAGTGTTGTTGAACTGTGATGGCTCTTTATAATTGGTTTCTGCGAAGCTACCTATACCAAACTTGCTAGTTTGGTAACCGAAGAATGAAGCTCTCCTCGCAAGCGATGCTTTCTTTCTCGGAATTATAGTATTTCGAAATCCCCCGATATTGGGTTTACGGCGTCTAAAAGTGAACGAGCGAGTAAATAGTAACATGACTTTTGTTATCTGCGACGATGATTCAGCGCATTCTGCGCTCTCGCGTGTGGATGCAGCAGGGAACGATGTGTGTGGTTTTCGTTCTACTTGTTTGTAATGTTATCAATTGCGCGATTTCGAGAGAACCGGTGGTGCACTTTATGTCGTGCTCAGGTAACTGCCCGTCATACAACCCGTAAATGAAACCGTAAACTGGTTAGTAAGTCGGACATTACCAACAAGCTTGCAGTCGCAAGAAGATGAGGAAGAATAAGAGGAAAAAATATTTCAAGATGAAAAACTTAGAATCGCGTAACGAGAATCGCGCGCAAAAACTCGAACAAGACGAAACGCAAAATAACGCGAAGAAACTGCGCTTGCTTCACGGTGTATCGAAATAAATATAAAAGCGATATAGTTGCACTCGAGCAGCAATAGCGCAGTTTTTGTTTCGTGGCACTTCCGCTCACGCGGATATCGAAGACTATCAAGTAACATTTGGAATATTATATTTCGAGGACAGGCAGCCGGTCCGTCGAGTTACCTGGCCTGATGGAATTTGAGCGACGATAGATAAGACGCAAATATATTTTATACCGACGAAATATAATGGCACGCGTAAATCAAAGTGAGGATTAATCTGTAAATTTGCGTAACAAAATCGAACGCGTGTTATTTTGTTTTTGGAAAGCGTAAAACTCGAGCGATGTGTCATTTTCATCGGGATCCGAGGAATCTTTATTTAAACATTTTGTTACCGGCGCAGTTATTTGATTTATTAACGTAGTTGACCGTGTCCATAATTCCACGGGCTCGTCCTTTATCGGAGACTTTTTCCTTTCTTATTGTTTTGTTTCAATTTCGCCGGGCGAACAAAAGATCAAACATTTTGTCTTTCGCTTCTTCGCAATCTTCGTGAATTTTGACATGCATCCAGGCCACATTGGCGAAAGCAAGGGCGTGGCGGACCGTACAAAAGAAAGACGAGAAGGTTTTTGTTTTCTTTGTTAGATGGTTTCGCGTCGTCTTCACGTAGCCGACGGAACCGTCACGTCGCGCGTGACTCGGCCAGGCTCACGCGGCGCGGCGAAATTAAATTTTAATAAAACCCAACAGTGAGCAAAAAGTTACTACTGGAAACAATGCACTCGGCCGGTGCTACGATCGGCTTCGTAATTATACCCCGAGCCTGCCGCCTGGAATCCGCGCGCAAAAAATTGCATTCGCGCTTCCGTAAGACACCTTGAATCGAGCGGGGAACCTTCGTCCACGGCTTCGATTGGAAAGATGCAAACGTAACGCATTTCTTTATGTCGCGAATAATGAACGATCGATTATGCCGCATGAATTTTGCATTCGTTTTTTATTCGACGAGAAAGTCAACAGGTTTTTGCCTTTTGTCGAAACAGCTGGATTCGTCGATTTTATTTTACTCATTCTAATTGTGGCTATTGTAATGTTGCAGGATCGACACATGAAGGATGCCACAAAAGGCCCGCAAATGGACTCCAGTCAAGATTATAATTTGCAAGTGGGTTACGAGAACAAGACCCATACGGTTTTGCGCTTTAGTAGGCAATACGATACGTGCGACCGTCGAGACTTTAAGATTACCGTAAGTTATCCACTTTAGTGAGTTAGATTGCACGCGTCGTACATCCGCCAAATCTTTCTGTAACAGGACGATTGTGCAGGATGTATTAACTTGCTAAATTGTATATATTCGTAGCAATTAATTAGTGTATACGAGGGTATGACAATCTTCCCAAATGACAAGTTTCTCAACTACTAAAAGTGTGCACGCAGATGTACGAATTTAATCTTCCGTGAATCGCGTCATTTGAGAAACTTGCGGCGTAACAATATATATCATAACAAATCGTTTATATAATTGTTGTTTATAATAAATAATACAATTAATGATCTTAATGAAATGTCATTATTAATATGGTGCGTTTCGTAATAGAGAGACGAAAAATCAATTTTATTTAATTTAAGTTTAACAATAACGACCCTATACATTCAATTTTAAATTGTACATTCAGTTTTAAATGATTGCAATGAAAATTAGTTTAAAGGATCAAAGAATTACAGGACCTACGTCATTAAATTTATACGAGAACCAAATTTCAATGTTGGTAACATTTTCATGATTAGCGGCTTGGTCTCGGTGCCGTTGCTGACCTCTGGAAATTGACCTGGTCATCGCTCCTTTAGTTGCCTCTGCCGGGCATAGATACCTCCGGGGTTACCAGCATTTGTTAACCTTCCGGGTAAACGAGAATAGAATAGCTTGCATCTTTGAACGCCACCGTGCTGGCTTCACTCCGTTTTTTCAATGTCTTTTGCGGTCGGTTCTCGCAATTTTAGAATGGCAAAGCGCCGCGCTTGACTCCTCGAAGGTTCCCGACCAGAATACTGTCGGTATCGTATGTCAATAAAAATCACCGAAGCGTCAATCTCCACACTACACCTCACGCGAGACCGCATTTTTGTACCCATCCCCTTTGCTCGGTGATGCCTTTGCTCTTTTTCAACCCGATTCTTCACACTCAGCTGAGCACTTACTATGTAACCAAAAACTATTGAATCTCTCCGACGCGATGCACGGTCATTGGCGCCGCGTTGCGTATCAACCCTTGTATTACACGACATTCGTGCATTTTACATTAATACTCAAACATTTTGTTAACAACGACAAATCCATATCGACGCCATTATCGTCAAAGCTCGACGAAAACGATGACTGAAACGAATATTTGTTACGTTTTTTTTTGTTGTACTTATATTCTTTTAAACTGCTGAAACGGAATAAATCGAATTGTATTATGCGGCATTGTACAATATTTTGCCGTCAATAATTTGCACTCTAAAAATACCATTCGTACCTTCGTTCCTGCAAGTAACGATTGTCATTGCTTTTATCTGATGGAGTAATGGACCGAGACTGACTTTTCTTCTTTTTATCTTCGTAGGTGTATCTTTGTGATTAGACGTTCTAGGCCGTGTGTTAACATTATACATTGGCCTATCGTCTATAATCTCTCATGCGTGACCTCCTCGTTCGTCATAGTCGGTATAAGAAAATAGACGTCTGCGGACGTGACTTGATGACTTTTACAAGCCATTCAATGCCCGTCGATGACGAAAACTGAATTTTTTTCTTTTTCAAGCAAACGGATATCGCTCAATTGCGCACATCGTTGACTGATCAGCGGAAACACTGTGCTATTGTTTAATTACGGTCGAACTTAATTCCAGGATACGACTTCATTAAGCACAAATAATTGACTCTCTGCGACATAAAAAAAATCAATCAAACAACCATACCAAATGTATTTCTCTCTCGCATCGATCGATGCATTCGAACAACAAAGAGGATGCGTATCTACATGTGCATCGGTACACAATTCTTGCATTAACCTTGAGTATGTTTTCGGACGAATGAAAGAATCTTTTAATGGCAAATCTAACTTCAGCAATAAAACCTAAAAATAAAAATAAAAATTATAAAATCCTTAACAATGCTTTTAGTTATAAAATTGCAATTAAATGTTTATTATTCGAAGCATTCCTTGTAACGGTATAAAGTGAAATTCTTGTTTTATTGCTTTATGTAAAAAATAGTATATACAATAATAATAATAACAGCAAGTCCGAATACGGTAAATAACAGTAGTATGTTTAAAATGTTAAGTAAAATACTCGTTTTAAATTCAGACGTAATGTAAACAGAATTGAATAAAATATACCAAAAATTATGAATAATATATAATTATTGATAACTGATAAATTTGGTAAAATGCACTGTATCGCACGGATGACGTTCCATGTAGTACTTCATTCTATCAGCATCAGCGGGAAGTAGGGTAGACTAACGTTTCAATCACAATTTCAGAAAAATTTGTTAATCGTGTTAATTTAATCGATCTAAGTCAATTACTTGAGACTTACTTATCGATCGACTAGGATGGCGCGATTCCCATTTCCTTCCATTTTGGCATTTTCCTCCCTTCGCTTCGTCTTATTCGTTTCGGTGAGTTGACATTCATGAACCTGAATGCACGTCGACCCGCGTGACGCGAAATTTACGTCTGTATGGATTGTATAATATAAGGGTAATGCGAACGACAGTGAGAAATCCTATTTCTCAAGGCTCCACTCAAGCCGGTAGTGCTTCGTCTCCTTTTTGTCAACGAGTCTCCCAAGGGATGAACTACGAAAGAGAAACGGAATACAGTCTACAAGGACTAGGACCAGGCGAACGGAAGAACAGACTTGGTGTACCTTACAAAGTCGAAATTGGCTGCTTGACCTGTTTCTGCTTCTATTCCATTTCTATCGTCGCGGCATGTAACTAGTTTACTATCACTATACGAATAGTCGTTACGTTGCTTTGAGAGAACTGGCTCATGGTTATTTCCAGTTATTATCCCATAGTTCGTCGGATGTAAATGGTAAATCGAATTCGTAAATCGAATGCGTTATTTATAACGCCCTGTAAAAAAATACTTTCCTCATTTTGTGTTTGGCATTCAAATCATGTGTATACATTGGTGTACAACTTACAACATCACGGTGCGATTATATAAGGAAGTCTGGAAATCAAATATTCACTATGTAATATTCTGATATATTATTCATCATATAATATTATTAACCATACATAGTGGAAAAATGAAACAATGTTGACGATACGATTTTGCAGTCGAAATTTCGTTAAGCCAGACGTTCTCAAACATTCTCATCTATTTCCTCAATTTTCATTCTGCTCATTCAATAGCTATCCTTTTCTTTTTCAAAGATCTTAATCAAGTTTCTATGTATCTATATTAGAGCAACGTTCATTTTGAAGTCGGGCATGATATGTCAAACAGTTAGACGGAGCTAATAGAACGTAGAAATTAAACTTCACAGCACGAATCCTCTATGGTCTCTTGGCTGTTTATGTTTAGCCGATACATTCGCTAATGCATCATCTCATAGCTGGAAGTATCATTCCGATATCCCAAAGGAAAACTTACAAAAGCAACACATTGCGTTTCCAGTAAAGCTATTTGAAACTATTATTTGGATTAAAGTGAAGAAATCTGAATCTACGGTCATTAATTTTCCATTGCGAATTACTTTGGACGTCCAATCCATAACCAATAGAAGGATAAAAATAAACGCAAAGAATATCGTACTCGCTGCAATCTACCTTAATTACTATATATTTTACAGCTCAACTTGTCATTAAAATCTACTAAATCAGACGTTACAAGTCACATCACCTGAAAATCTTGTTTTATAATTCTTAGCTTCCCAAAGACAAGCCTATCGTAAAATTTACAGCATATAACATACTCTGCGATGTTGTTAAGCTTGCAGACGGATTTTGTTTAAATCCTCTGTTAGCAAAGTTTGATTAAATCTTACGTTTTACGAGAACAGGTCGCGCACTATGGTTTACTGCTATTCCGCCAGTAGCAGGAATGATGAAAACTCGTAACCACCTAGGTTTTACGGAACTATACGTTGCTAATTTCGGCTATCGCAGCATTTCGTTCAGGGTAAACAGAATGATTATTGCAGATGAATCTCTGTCGGGTTAATTGTTTCGTACACGCGTCACATGTTTTTAGGGTTAAATTTTAACTCCCCCTGGAATAATAAATATTCGTATTAAGATCGGTTCAAACCGATTGCCCATAGTTAAACTTCGATTTGTTTGTCGGTACATAGATATTTACTTAGGTAGATTTCTTTATTCCCGAGATGCTTCATCCTAATGACTTGGCAAAACAAGATCACGCTATGCGTCTCTACACACGGCGCGGCAGTCTTTATCGTTTACACATGGCAGAAAAGCGAAGCTCACGGACGGAGCTTAACCGCTTACACCGAAGCTTGAATTAGGTGGCATAGTCGCACCAGCTCGTTGCAGCGTTAACCAATTTTATCGTGGCCGTTAGACATGCAAATTAGCTGCATACAAAATAAGCTAATGTAAAGCGGAAGCGATCGTATTTAGGGGCGGGTGAAAGCCCGAGTCAAGACGTTCGATCGAGTGAAACTACCGAGCGGTCATGCAATGCCCTCGCACGGAACCCTAAGCAAAGCCACGCTCGGAGCTTTTATTTTTGTAACCGCTATCGGTTTAATTTCGTCTTCGTTTATTTGTCCTCGGCTCGTTTCATTTTCTCGTGATCGTTCTTTAAACTTCCAACACGTAACGAGCAATTTCAATTTTACAATTTGAATGCGGTCATCTGTTTGATTGGCAGTTTGATCTATCGCGAGTAGATTGAACAAAATTGCCCAAGTTTCTTTTGTACAATTTACGTCAACGTAAATAAAAAACGGTTTATTTAACTCAATAAAGATCTCCTTTTTCATTAAACACATATAATTAAGCACGTACCTGGCAATTCGGTTGAAACGGTTATTGGATATTTGTTGTAATTTTATTTGTCACATTTCTATTACCATTATTATTATTGCATTCCGTATAGATTTCTTTGCGCAAAAAAATAGTTTTCAATGACTCGTATATTAATATCCTAGAAATAGCAACGCATCGACTTATTTTTATTAATTTGACTCGTATTAATCGTCGCTCAGTATCGCGTAATTTGGCGGTACGAAGTTTGTTTTAAAACGTAAGATCCGTGGCACCCGTGATCAATGGACTGGTTGCAAAAACAAAAAGGATAAATCCCGCAGTGGGTGTAACTTCTAACGATACTTGGCAGCGAAATATCTGGGCTTATAAATAATCCCCGGTTGCCCCGTGCGTTCTTCATAAATCGGTGTCCGCTGTTTCTATTTGCGGGATATGGAAAACAGATGTTCGTTGGCACTTGACAAAAAGCACAGTCCAAAGCCGACCACCCACACGTATAGGTAGACGTCTCGGTATACGAGATAATTACCGGAAGTCGCAATCTTTGGTCGATCGTAACGATTTAGGCAGCTTATTTCTGGAGCAATTATATTCGTCGAAATCCCAAAAGCTACTAACAAACGTGAACAGCGACTGCGATTTTGGGAATTAACATGAAAGAAGCTTGCCAATTACCGAATTTCCAATCGAAAAGTTCGCCGTGAAACTTCATCTTGCAATTTTGGATTTCAACTTTGCGATCTTCGGCATTCTTCGTTGGATCAGTCACATTCAATGCGCTTGTTCGAGAACTTTCGAAACCCGTTCCGTCCTCGAATGAAACTGTAATTTCGAACAAATATCCTACGATTTGGCGATAGTTTAACGAACTTAACCGAGTCGAGTGTGCTTTCGCTGGCATCTAATCAGAAAAAAACTCGATCCCCTTCGACGATTCATTTCTTAATCTTACGAGAATCGCGCAGCCGGGGATCCGAAAATTTTTATATTTGACGATATAGGTGTCGAATCTCCGTGATATTGCAAAGACAGTTCTTAAAATGAGAGATCGCCCGCGCAGATAAGGTTATCGGAGTCGGTTGCCGATAAGGAAATAGTGAAAAGCATTTGTCGCGAAGCACCACTCTCTTGCGGTAACTCACTTCGACTCTTTATCTAAAGTACTGCGCGCGCCGAGAGTTCCCTCCAATAGACGCATTATTTGCGAATTTAAAGATACCTCCGCACAGAGTAAACGCTTTTTGTCTGCTTCTTTTGTCGTATCCTAGCCGAATATATAAAATCTGCTGCGAAACTCGAATTTTATTACAGCAATTATTTACTTTAGTATACCCATAATTCCAAAACACATTTACTTGCGCTCGGATAATTAATAAATCCATCGCACGGGATACTGCGATTCGAATTTAATTAGTACAACTGCGTACAATTGAAAGTTCATTGTTTTGCGTACAAAACGTAATATATATATATACACACATTTCATACACAACTTTATCGTCGGACGGATAAATTTATCATTACGCGCGCCCTGTACGTAATACATTTATAATCCGAAGACCGCGCATCGAATTATAAATATTTCCATCGCACAAATACTCGCGCGACCGCCATTCGCGTAATTATTTTACCCCGCGCGCTGCAAAGATGAAAACCTTATAACAAGAATACGTCGAATTATGTTGGATGCACGCTTAATTAGTTTCCGCGGGGACGTATTCGAGCGCAAATACGTTGCGTCGAGTCGACGAATCTTTTCTTCGTGTATCGACTCGGGTATAAAAATAGAAAATGTTGAAATGGAAGGCGGGTTCTTCTTATACCTGGAAGCCCGTGAGCTTGTGTGGGTTCACACGGACGCGTTTGTGTGAGCTCGCAGGTATGCGTTTGAGATGGAGAGTATGCCTCAGGTTGTCTGAAAATGGGCCATCGTCTCGATCGCAACGAACGAAGACAAGAAGCATAAAAAAAAACAGAAAAAAAATCACGGGTCGCGTGCACGTGTGTACGTGCATATTGCATTTTTGATATCCACTTCAATCTGCGCTCGCATCGCTTGTCGTCCTCGTGTAGTTTTCGATGAAGTGTATGATCGAAAAGAGTGCCTTGCGGCGCTTCCACGTAGCTCGATGTTTGGAATCATATCGAACGATATTTGCTACCGAAGATTCGAATAAACGCCTCGTCTTGTATTTCTATTATCGCGGTAGACGACAAACAGCAGTACGTGTACAAATACAAATGTGTATATATATATATATAAATATAAAATAACAATAATAATAATAACAATAAAAATATCATTAATAATAAAATCCGCAACCAAGTAGTTTCCTCTTTACAGACGGCATGACGCGCGCGGTTTTCGTGTCCTGCGAAGCTAATGAAAGGCTCTCATCAGAGCCGTCGAAAGATGCGAGCAGGAGTGAGAGGTGGGGCCCGTTATTTGTTGCACGCCACGTCGCCTACGCGAAATCAGCACTGACATTAATACGAATCAACCGGAGCACGCTCGTAGCTAAAGAGAAGGATTAATTACCGATTGAGATCAAGCTTTCGCCGTCAATAAACATGCGCATTTATCAGACTGGCTGGTTTACGGCCTGGTCTGCAAAAATGCGTTGAATTTGGTTGCCGTCTGTAATGACTAAGCAACACAATAAGTTTCAAGTCGGTCTTTATCCGTTCCGGTGGGTTGTACTATTAAATTCTTAGTGTTTATTATTCGAATGTGTATATATATAAATATATATATATATATTCGTACGCAAATAGTGATACCACTGACGTGGAATAATTACGGCCATTACGGTATGTTATTGCTGTTGTACGCGCGTATTTTGATACGTTTAATAACGACAGGCTTTCTTATTCTAAATGTTAATGATTGTACGGCGTCCTGACAAGCCGGTGTAAAAATCGAAAAATGTCGCGTGGAAAAATAATTGTACAGCCATTATCATGCCGGTTTTTAGTTTAGCGCACTTACAGGAGCGAAAGAGAAATCTAATGATTGAATAGTTTTGCAACGCGGCGGTCGAAAACGGCGCGTTGTTGAGCAACGCATTCCTTTAAACTGTTGTGGAAAATTCGCGCGCCCGTTGCTCGCTGCTGGCAAAGTTGTTCAGGAATCGTCGAGCCATTAATTGCGAATACTGAAAAATGCGCGACAATAAATTAGCCGATCGCAGTCGCGTTTGTTAATTACAGAACCCCGGTGCATTCGGCGTTAATAAGCACCAATCGGAAACAACCGATCGCGTGTTTTACACACGCGATTATTTTGTTAATGATCGATGCCCGTGCATAAACAAAACGCATCTCCGATATGCATGAATTTTTAAACGGCCGATTCAAACTGCGGAATAAAGTATCGCGGCAGAGCTGATTTAGCCATATCTAATTAAGCTCGTATATACGCGCACCGTACCGTTATATATACAATGGTTCTTAGGTTGTTTGAAAATACAACGACTCTTGCGGTTTTATGCGTTTCTGCTAATACAATCAAGGGGCATTAAACTCCGCTTAGTTCCGCGCGTCGAACTATTGATCCTCCATCTACGAGGCTCGTTAATTTTTTAACCCGCGGAAACTTAATTCAGATATTTACTCCTTCGCATTCATTCATCTAATAAAAATTGCAACGCGCTTCGCGTAAAGCCGCGCAAACTAAATTGTTGCAAAAGTTTCGCGCTACGGATATAGCTGAAAAGAGGTATACACAATGATGGATTAAAAATTGACGAACGAAACGAAACTTACTCACGATAATTGTATGTTTGCGCGGCACGTTACGAACGAGAGTCGTACAGCCAAGTTCGCTGACTCGAGAATGCGAATAAAAAATTGTAACGACTATGACAAGCTTACGATCAATTTTGCGCATTCCTGTAGCTTGTACGTTTTTCTCGGAGACAAAGATGTCATAAAACGAAAGCTATATGATTAAATTGAACATCATTTCAGACGATTCGGTACTGATCGAGGGGCAATTTTTCAAACAACTTTTACTACAATTTTACACGATCGTGAAACGCTGGAAATGAAATGAAATTCTAATTTTGCTTGGCACGGAGAAACATCGCGAAACTCATTGAAACGGGCATTTTGGTTCCCAATGATTCGCAATCGATCCGCTTTTTTAAGAAGAACGAAGTTTCCGAAGTATAGAAAAAACGATAGCAAGTTAAGCGAAACCATTTCTGCGATATTAATTTGAAGTTAATATTTTAATAAAGTTGCGATCATGCAAACGTTTCAGCTGGTTGGTAAACATTGCGCGGAGTCTACGGAAGTTGAATCGTGTATTTAGAAAGTTATTTAGCTCGTCTATTAAACTTTTTTATGTACCCATATAAAGTTGCTCTCTCGGTACTCATATTTTTTTTTGTTTTCGTTTTTTTTTGTTTGGTTCTTTTTTCCCTGTTTTTTTTTTTGTATCACGAAAGTATACATGACTCGTCCTTGCAACGCAGTGCTAATGGGATCGGTTGCAAGTTCGCTGTAAGTTTACTCCCTGGTGACTAGGCAAATACGTGCCCTGTATGACCAGATAGATACGCCGAACGGAGCACGACGTTCGAGTTTGTCGTATCGGTTTATCGAGTTCGTGCCGATGAAGCGGCAAAGCTTTGGGACAGCGCGAATCGAAGGCAAAGTATCAACAGCGGCATTAGTATAGATTAATTGTAAAGAGCGAAAAAGCGTTATGCAAATCGTTGCTTCGGAAATCGAATGAAAAAAAAAAATTGAAACGGTGAAAATTGAAAGCTCCACTCTATCGCGTTGTACAAACTTAATAAACTTTACGTAATGGATTATGCTATTCCAGAAGAATGGCAAAAACAAGAAAAAAGCGGTGTTATTGGAAGCTGATGGGATTGTTGGAGTTCGGCATATACGTGTAACGAACAAACAATTGTCGATTATAACTGAATTTTATTGACGATCATAATATTATTTACAGAATTCGGTTATCGTTCTTTTATTTGGCGCGCACTATTTAGAACCAACTTTTGGATAACGACGTCTTTAACTAAACGAACGAAGACTATTATACATAAAAATTTATCGCAGCTGGTATTTAATCAATCTCAATTCAACAAACAATTATTCATATTCATTGTAATTACAAATGTCCAATTTGTAATTCGCTCCTTCATGCAATTGCGCGTAAACGCGAAATAACTTTATACTTTTTCTATATATGAATTTATTTTATAGATTGTTTGACAAAGGAAACCCGCTGGAGCGAAAAGTGTTTCGATCCGTTCTGCCCGTCGTGTTATACATTGTACGGCACACGCTATAAGTAAATGACGCGAAGCATGCGCGCGAACAACACTGCGATAATGACGGCTCTATAAATTTGACTTTTTTTGCCTCGAACGAAAGTAACAGCAGACGCTTTGTACGCCCGAGACAAATAATGCGAATTCAAATCTAATTGTCATTGGATTTGAATGGACGACGTATCATAAGTAAAAGTCCGTGGTTTCATTTAGGGCCGCGTTACAGATGGTTTCTTCCCTCCGTTCCGGACTCGTATTGCATTCTGACCAAAGTGGGTACATTTCCGAGCTTTCGCGAGCTCTCTTGAAACAGAGCGCTGGGGCGAAGAGACTCCGACAAGATTTACCGCCGAGCCGGCGAGTCGTTTAAAAACGCAGGCAGAATAAAGGCACCGAGAAAGAAGAGGGTCCCCGCATCGAGAAACGGGAGAACAAAATCGATCCGAGCTCTCGATTATAACGCCGCTTTGAATTCGATTATACGCAAGAATCTAAAGACCTTCTGCATTAGCGTACAATACGCGAAGAAGGACAACGCTGCTTAGAGGTTTTGCATGAATGACCAAAACAAATAGCGCGGCCAAACAACGGCGGAACGTTTCTGGCCTTTTTTTTGCCGCATTGCAAGTAACTGTTCAATATTTATCGGAAGACACCTTGTGTAAAAGTGGGCCTAATATATAGCGCCATTTACCTGACAACGAGCGCGTTTCATATTCATAATTTCGGAATCGCAAATAGTAAGGGAATCGACGTTGAATGGTACGTTTACTTTGTCAGGATTTATATTCAATAATTATATGTAATATTAAGTTTTGGATTGATAAGCATTATTAGGGTTTAGGATCAAATACGAAATCCGAAATTAACATTATTACCGGCGATCGAAATAACGCGGATGCGCTGTTAGTTAAAACAGTTTTAATAAATTTTCGACTGCAATTCCGTTCAAGAATACGTTTCTTCTAGAAATCCTGATAAGGCTTTCCCGTTACCAATCCAATTCACGCGAATGGCACTCAATTGTCGCGAGCTGACTGCCGGAGATCTTAGGCGAAACGTTACGATCCTAGCGAACGAGCTCGTGAAAGTGACCTTCCTTATGGACCTTGTTAGTCCTTCGGTTCACGCTTCAGAGTAACAAAGTTTCATTGGAAGAAAGTTTTGAATTAAAAGCGCGCGGATGGAGCGATGGGCGATAACATAAGTAATATTGAGAAATTACATTGAATTAAATTGCGTAATCGTTTTCATTTCCACGATCGTCGTCGTGTTCTTACGTACCAAAGTGTGAGTAGAATCGGAACGCAGCGCACAATTTATTTGAACTGCTGAAAGCAGTCCTGAAAAGTGCTCGGGTTTTCCTTAAACGAGAACAATTTCAATTTATGACCAGCCTTTGCACAACAAATGAAATTCACGAGGGCGAATTTCGTGCAGGTCCCTGTC
>JABFQC010001077.1:0-21251 GCA_022817085.1 Psilanteris sp. ZL-2020 | reverse complement strand
AGATTATTATTCAAATTAATTTCCAGTTTATTATTTTACATTAAAAACTAGTTCAACGTTGACAGTCAAATAATTAAAGAATAAATTTTCATATGTTTGTGCATATCGTCTGTATGAAATTAATTCTGTGGAAAAAGTGAATTTTAATCTCATTTTTGGATTTTTTATTTACATTGTGATTATCTCTAAAGCAATTACTTTTTTTACATTGCATTTACATTAATGTTATATATGCATATAGTATATATTTATATAGATACATGTATATATTTTTTTACCCATGATGAAAAAAATCGATCATCGCAGTCAATTTTTATGAAGCTTGACGCAATATTGCATTAATTGGATTCAACTACATGATCCAAGACTGCGCCAATTATAAAATGTACGCAAAATATATATTTGAATATGGAGTGTACGGAAACAAATAAACGACCAATGCTTGGTGCAATATTAATGCTTAATATAACATAAAATCTAGTGCAATATTATTAAAATACACCTGTTAATAATTCGAGTACATAGATATAATAACGGTAGGTGCACGGGCAAAAATTATAATACTTAAACCAACATTACACTAAATGTATTTTCATAATAATCTTACTGATTTCATGTTCAACATTTAGTATTATAATTTTTTAGGTTAGAAATGTCAATATTGTAATTTGACTTTGAATACTAGATCAAATTAACATTGCTGATAAGCACATTCAGTGCAATATTCGTTTAAGCATAGTACTAATATTTCTCTTGTAATCATTATTACGCAATTTCAGAATTTTCAGAAATATTATATTAATATACAGTCTTATATTCTTTAGACAATTTGTTGTTAATATCTTTGTATTTTTTATGTATGCGTATGTTTTTCTTTAATTAGTTCAATAATATTTGGCTAAGATTGAGCCAAACTTGGATCGTTAAATTAATTATATTGATCAACACCGGTTTTGTATCTTGCTTGGGCCATACTCGAGTCCAAGATTGGTACCAATCTTGTGCCAGACTAATTGGTGTTTAATTCCAGAGATTGATCAAGATTGGTCGCCAAACACTGGTGATTGTTAGGAAACTCCGAACTAAGCTTTGGACCGTTTTTTTCCTGCATGGGTATTTAATAACACAGGATATCAAATAACAAACTAAAACAAAACGTACACATTTAATGTCATAAAACTTTGTTTTAATATAAATTGGTGAAAAAATTTAATTTGTGTAATACAGATAGCTAAAGTTAAAAAATATTTGTCAAAATTTGATGCATCCATCTTCGGTAAAGTTTGACATGAAGCGCAACTCAAGTATTCGCTTATATGTTCCTTTCGCAAGACACTACTTCAGAATGAGTCAATTAAAAGTTCAAGTTTAATTAGAAACTCGGCGTATGCAAGCGCAACAAGGAAGCCAAGTAAAGGAAGGGCTCGTGCGAACGAAAAGGAGGCTACGCGTTTCGCTATCATTTTCTCGCTTTGTCTTCCTCCCGTAACTTGCTCCTCCTTATCCCCAACCTGCAGCTACGAAGTTTACAAAGTGAGATTTCTTTGTTCCTTAACTGTTCTCCAACATCTCGAGAGCCATCTCGAAATTTCTTTCAGTCGCGAACACTTCTTTCGCTCACAACTTCTCATAATTTATCCCGCGTTATTATTCAGCGACCTTTCCAATTGTTTAAGTTTATTTACTGAATTAAAGACAGGATTAATTGGCATCGACGAAATAATTATCTGACGAATTTATAATTTAGATAAATTTAATTTCCTTTTAATTTTCTTTCCCATTAATATTCTCATTTCGCTTCTGCATTTAAGTTTTTATGGTGCTTTTAAAATATTCATTCATAATATGCACTGTGAATACATCGTGTCTTACAAAAATATAATAAAATAAATGGTAGTACATACAGAATAATCAAACTAATGAACAATAAATTAGTGGTACGTTATTAATTATTTCTTCCATTACGATTAAATTCGTATGATGTATTTAATATGTTAACGATATTTGTTTCGTCTTGTGTTTTTTTGCTTCTTTGTTTTTAGATAATTATTTCTTAACTGCCATCGTTATAATTTAATATGAAAATTTGTATAGATAGTTCCACTGTTATATCATCCGAAAGTATTTTGCAGCAGTTTGTGATTTTTGCAACGAGTGATCGGGGTCTAATTTTTCGAGTTTCGAATTATAATAGAATTTCATCATTGCGTACAACGACCGATCTGAAAACGATGACGAGACGGTCGATCCCCGAGTTGTTTACCCTTTCAAATATTAGCAGAGAAGAACTATTCATTTGACTTAAGAAACACATTGTATATACAGTTACGTAGTCAAATATTTACCATTGTCGGTATGCTTCGAGTCAGCCAGCGCTCCGCCTCGAAAAGCAAAAGACACAATATTACGCACTGTATACATAATACCTTCATAGCCATTGACTCGTCGCTTGTTTATTTTTATAGACTTGTTATTTCATTTGCACTTTTTCATCTTCGCCATTCCAATCAATAGGCCTCGCGACACGTGTATGTCCGGATTTCGAAAATCGACTTTCCTGTACTATACAGCACCTTCTTATCGAGCAGATAGATAATTCACGCGATAAAACCTTCGCAGTGGCGTCATTTATTACGCGTCATTCGTGACAAAGAAGACTCGCGTATATAGTTTCAATATCACCTCTTCGTATCAAAATTTATTTAATTTCGGTTGCATAATTTTGCAGTTTCACCGACAATTATTTTTCATATCACACGCTACGAACGGCTTTGGAAATCTGAGTTATCGTTTCTCACCTAAATTAATTCCAAATTTTGGGACTAGAAGGTCAAAGGTCAACGCCACTGGCCCTTACGGTAGTCGCACACTCTCGCTGTCCAACGCAGTCGGTTAATCGACAACGAAAACGACCGAATTTGTTGCCGACGACACCTGAAACTCGAGACTAATCGTCCAGATACGCGCGAGCATCCTGCTCGCAAGATAAGTCTTATCAAAAGCGCCCCCACTTCTGTGAGGCGTGCCCGCCAAAATCGAGTCTGACAGTGTTCGACACTCAATTGACTCAAAAGACAAACTCCGGTCGATTAAGGATTCCAAGTTTCGTTGCGGATTTGCGCTCGACGGTAATGTCAACGTGTTATTTTGTTCAAGCTAATTCCATTCTTATAATTCCGCGACACATAGAAATACTGCTGGTCAGTGACTGTTTTCGTAATTTAAGGTAGCAAATTGACTGTTTAAACGAGTAGTAATGGCTAATCGGCAATCTAACATTCAAAATCGGTATTTGTGGTTGAAACCTAGATTTGAACGATGAAGGAATTTTAGTTTCATTTTGTAGACATAAATAATAATTTGAAATAGTTATTTGATATACGTGATTTGAAATGTGTTTATTGATTTGTTTATTACTAATTACAACGCGTTTCTCTTAATTATATGTGCTCCATTCAAAATAAATATTATTTTCATTTCAAACGATAACTTGATGTAATACACAAACGTCTTTATGTAAAATAAAATAAAAACAAAACTAATCGTAACAAATCTATCAATTATCAAACGTGCTTTTATTAATTTATTATTTTATTAATTAACAATGATTTTTAATAATGCGGTATTTACAAAAGACAAAACGTATTTTCAATTCAGTTCGTATTAAATATTATTAAGTAACGAATTAAATGATAAGCCTTTGAATGTGTGGTAATTTAATTTACTTGAATAAAATAAATAATTACCTTTTTTACATCACTATAAAATGTGTGGTATTCTTTTGACGCATTTATTTACATTCTTTCAAGATAAAATCATTGTTAGTACATTTCACTAATTATTGTTACGTTATCTTTTGTATAGAATTTCACTAACAATGTACTCCATTCTAAATAAAAACATTGCTATTTAATTTCAAAACGCACTTTCGTATAACAGTATATACATCATATCTCTAAAACCCATTGTTGATTTACCGAAAATAAAATTCTTGGTTTTTCATGATTTGCAACAAATACAACTTCTATTTATTATTATTATTATTTTTATTATCATTATTATTATTATTATATTCCTGCATTAACAGGAGATTTCATAAGATTTAAAATAGAGTATTATGATTATCAATTTATTTATTTAAATATATGAAAGAAATTATTTTGTTTATAAAGTAAGATAAATTATTTCTCACCTTTATTAAATAATGACTGCATATTTATATGTAAATAAGTATTACTTACTATTAATTAATGGATTACGAAATTTCAGTAATCTTATTCGAAACAAGTTTTTTATATATTTGTATATATAATTATTTACATAAAAAATTTCGTTGAATTCATAATGAAAATGCTCTTAGCTTGAAAAAAGTTAATGTATAATTATATATTTTTACGTCAAATAAAGGAAATTATTATAGATGCTATTTTCAATATATTAATTCTACAAATGCGGCAAATAAATTTTGTATATAAGCTTAATATAAAATAGGTTCATTACATGCATTATACAGTTGAATAATTGATAACTCGATGTCTTGAAATATAAATCTAATTAATTGTCAACAACTTTAATGCCGCTATGTGTATATTATTAAATACTACGATTTTATTAGTGGGCTATTGTCAGATATGTTATAATAAGGTTGACATTTTCGATGTTTCTGTAATGAAACTGACTAAATGTCTAAAATGTTTCAATGTATTTTACTATATAAAATATATATTTAAATATTGCTTAATCATTGTCATAATTTACTTTATATTAATCTTATAAAATACTAATATTAATATATATTTTACAAAATCTTTTTTAAAATTTATTAACATAATTTATATATATTAATAGTTTATAGAAAAACTTGATTCGAATATGTTTAAATAATGGTAAATATAACATAATACGATTATATTTTTAACGTTGAATATAAAAATATGTTTTATTTCTTATAAAATAATAATTACATAATTAAGTAACGCAATAGAAATTAATAACATTATAATATTAGTATTTTCAATGCAAAAACAGGTAAGTAATTGTTTTATTTATGATAGACGTTGCAGTTCAATTAGTTCTGGTCCAAAATTTCGATGCAGTCCAAATTGGCGTCTGTTGAATTTTTGCAGAAAAACAATTTCGCACACTCGTAACCAAGCGCCTAAATTGGGTTGTCCTCAAAGGTGGCGGAGGGCATATCTATATATATCAGCCACTTGCGAATATAAAGACTTATTAGAGAATTAAAGATTAGCGTGTGTGCAATGTGCGTATTGCGGATTTGTTGGTGCTTAAATTAAATAAACTTTGACACAATTCACAGACTTAGATATACCCTTATATTCAGATAGACTTAATAATTTTGAATAATTCTAGAAGCATGATTCACTACAGTAGGAAAGTAAGTTTTTATTAAAATCGTGTATTGTATAATTATTTGCCCCGTAAAATATAAGACCGCAATGCAGCTTTAATAACAGCCTGAAATGTTGCTTAATACGTGAAGTTGAATTCATGTAGATAACGAATTAAATCAAACGGACAAGTTATGATATAAAATGATAGTTAACTTTTTTATTACTAACGAATTTATGGAAAATATGACTACTGAGTAGTTTTCAATTTTACTTATTATTTGTTAATTTTAATTTGAACAGACTAAATATAAATGCATGACTTAAATTTAAAATTAAACATTTTATGCTCTGCGTGATTTGATTGAAGAATTTATTTGAAGAAATGTATTTCAAATAGTTAAAAAATATTTACAATATAATTGAAGTTAGCATTAATACAACTTTTAATCTGAATATATTTTTTCGATTATGGTTTTGTTTAAAAAAGTTATAAATAATATTGAAAAATCGTCACATTTCATAAGTATTTCTTTATTAAATTTAAATAGTTAACTAGATTGTAAAATTTCAATAGACATGCGTTGGGAATATACATAGGGAATAAAGTATTGCGATCTGCGAGTAAAACTTTATGTTATTTCCCCCTCAAGACGAACAAATATGTTTAACTCTCTGAAAAATCTGAAATATAGGAAATGTGAATTTTCGTTTGTTATTAAAAATGATAACAGAATTTTTTTTATTTGTTTCATTATGGATACATTTTCTTTAAAATACTAATTTTGAAAATGCGCGTAATACTAATTTTATGCAAATATTCGTAAAAATGTAATAAGAAAAGTAAGCAAATCTAGTTGGAATTTGAGATTAATATTGTTCTAATGTAACAGTAACATTGCTTTTTATTATATACACAACATATGCAAGTACTAAAAATATGAGAAATATGACATAAGTAAAATATAATATAAACTTTTGCGTCGACAGATATATCACTGCAATACCAATAACTATTATATTATAAAATATATATTATTGCATAACGTAAACTGAATCAAATTTTAAAATAAAACTACAAAATATAAATGTATAAGTAAATTATTTGTGGTTCCATTAATATCATTTTTTGTATTAAATATGTTGTGATAAGAATATAATTCCTCTTAAATTGTATTTATAATTTTATATTAAAATTAAATATCAAAACTTATGTTTTTATTAATATAAGTTTATAAAGAATTTAATTTGCAATAAAAAATAAAAAAATAAATTATCATTCTACTACAGCATTCAGAGATTAAAATCAGAACTCTTAATTTGATTTGTACAAACTTTTTTATTTTAGAATTGAATGCAAAAGTTAAACTTAAGAAATAGTTCAAATCGTTGTTGATTTGATTTAAATCACAATTTAGTTCAAAAATGCTAAGAAAATAGTCAATATTTTACTTTTGATAAGATTTTTTTGTATAGTAAATAAAAAGAATATACATTTCAAAGTAGTTGAATCTAATAATTTCATTGACTGAAGTTTATAATAATCTCAACTATACATCTTGATTATTCACACATATATATAGTATATCTTACGGCATCAGTTTCCCATTAAACAAGTTCTAAATATTTATTCTATAAACTTTAACATTATGGCTGAATAACAAATAACAATATAGACGCCGTAAAATCAACATCGAATATTAAAAGACTATTTTACTAGGGTGCACTTATGATTTTTGTGAAAAATGTATTTTATAATGTTGGATTAAATACTGCAAATGCAACAGAGTTAAAACACACGATCAAGATTCCGCAACGCAACTCAAAGCGTCCCGAATAAATATTTGTTCTACTCTGCATTAGCTCGAGAGATAAGTTCCCGTCCCGCTTATTATCTGAGATTAAATAAAGGAGACCACATAAACACGTTGCTTCCCGTCAAGCAGTGGCGCGCAAAAGAACATCTAACAGCATAATCATGTTCATTATTATAACGTCAGAGAAATTAGTCAGTTAATCTTCAAGAACAACAACAATCCTAAGCCTCGTGTGTTAAATTCCATTGCCTAAAGCCGTTGGTATGATGCATCGTGTATTTTTCGGAGGTTACGTTCGTTTGAAAACTTGAGCGCAACTATACTTATGTCGAATCTTCAAGAGCAGTTTGTGTGATTCTAAGACGAAACCGAAGCTTTTGGTTGCGAGCAGAATATCGTTATACAGTGCTAGCTTAGAACTAGTTTGTTTACAAGTATGACATACTACTATATAACAAAGATGTATTGTTCCATCAAATCTTACTAAGTGGCACGAATCTCGTTTAAGCCAGCATAATAAAAGCCCTACTTCTTAGTTATGTTATAGAATACATATTGAAATCGATTTCTCGTGTTTCTGTTTGACTTTTGATTCAACCTTTGAGTTCAAATTATTAATGAATTTACCTTCATTGCGAATCGAATTATTGGATAAGTGCTTAGTATTATAAATTACGTTAGCAAGCCAACATATAAACTTATTAGTTTGTAATTGTGGCTTTTGTAATAGCTTTGTTCAGAGCATCAAAAAAATAAAAAAAAAAAAACAAAAAAATGTGTAAGTGCTGTTTTTGCAGAAAAATTATCACTTTATAAAACAAATCTAAAAAATAAGATTCATTATTGTATAATCTTGGGTGTATTCTTTCGTTTCAAATTTTATTATGGCTTATTTTTTACAATAAAATTTTGTCAATGAATTTTTCGACAATCTCTGTACTTTAATAACTTTTATTTATTGTACATTAAAATATTGTACAACAGCGTATTCAAATATTGCAATGTTAAAGGAATGTAATAAAGTTTCCATTTTATAAATTGGTTCACTACACCATGAGAGAAATATAGAGAATATATTCTTCTTCTGGAAAGATTGGGTTATTTTTCATTTTATATTATGTTTATACAGATTTATTTGTAATTAAATTCAACCAATAAATGGTAAAATTAAACCGACATTCTTGGTATCGGACCGCACTTTTTATTTTGTACATTGATAATAAAAAGAATGGATTCTATTTGTTTTATTTTTGGTATGATATTTTTTAATTTTGCAAATTTAATACATTCATCAATGTTTTATTTTTGTTTAAATTTAAGTACTGCATAATATATAAAACTAATGCAAATAATAACCATAAATATTACTTCAATGAATGAAAATTAATATTGTAAATAGTATTTTGTCATGTTAAAACTTAAAACGTTGAAAAAAGTGATATTGAATAAATAAAAAATAAATAGTCAAAGTAAAGCCAAAGTAAAATATTAAACATTACAGTGTAATAAGACAAATTTAAATATAATTGAATCAATCAAATCGTATTTTCGTTATTATTAATTGAGTGATTTTATCAATATTTCTTGCTAGTGTAAATCCTTTTTTGATAAATAATAAATGACAAAATCTATGGCAATTAGTTTAATAACTTTTAGATTATAATTTAATAAATAAGCAAAAGTTTAAAAAATATTCGACTAAAATAGAATAATTTGGAGCAAATCATTTTGTTAAAAGTATTCTATCAAACATTTAACTGATATTTTACTTTTGTTTTTCTTTATGAGTTTTATCTAATTAACTTACTAATTAATCTCATTTTTAAAAAGATTTACTTGAGAGCAGAAAATAATTTCTAGACTAAAGTTGGATTCGCTTTAATATTTAATTATAATTTTTTTTTTATAATAGGTGATACGGATGGTTTTTATTATAACTTTCCCTAATCAAGCAAATTACATGCTTTAAAATAAAAAATAATAAAGAATTTAAACTTTCCTTTAATGAGGTAATTAAATCTATATAGATAAATTAATAATAAATGTTTCGAAATACTTCAAATGTGTTATAATTGTATTAACTTATTATAAATTTGCGACAAATTGGAAGTCGTGACAAAATTTGTTTTTCAATAAAATATATATCCTTGAGATATAACTTAAAATATTCTAAATTAGTTGTCGTCAAGTTTTTGGTATATAATTATATGTTTCGGCAATTACTAATAAAACTAATATTGAAATAATAATAACATTATTGCATTGAATATATATCAAAAGCTTTGTTAATTATACTGTAAACGAAGCAAACTTATTTTTGAACAATGTTCGTGGAAAACATAAAAACACGCGCTAAATTTTCTATCTCATTTAATTCTATACCATGTAATTACTCTTTATAGAGAAGAATATCACACCCATGAGAATGCTATTAGGTGCTGAATTAAACTACCGCCGAGAAAAAGGAGCAAAAATAAAACGACCAAACAGAGGCAGATTGAACATTAATTATTTTGTTAATGAAGTTCGTTGTTCCTGAATTATTTAATTATTTATTACGCAGTGGAACTAAAAATGTATTGAATCATCAAACATTTATTATGCAGGTACAAGATTAATTGGCCGGAATTATAAGTGAATGTTGTTCAAATGCAACAGCATTATTGGCAACCCCGTTTCTGCAAATGCCGTTTTGATAAGAAGTTTCGAAATTATCGTCCAAAATAACATCTACTGACACACTTCACATGCAGAAAACTACAAGACAGTCTTTGATGACTAGTGGTCTTGTCTTCAAGAAGTTTGTCTTATCGCAACGTGTAAAACCACGGAAACTTAGATGCTCGACCAAACAATGTTTTCCATCAGCAGATTTCAAAGTATAGGTTAGCTAAGTTCAATGTTTGACAAGACGTTTTCCGGGGCACTCCCTGCGGTTGTCAGTTAGTAATTAGCTTTTACTTCTACCCTTTGTGGTAATAATTCTTACTCGGGTTTGCATCATACATAGTGTTGTACTGAGAAGTTAAATTACATTTCATGCAGTTCTCATGTTAAACATTACAAATAATGAACGAATGCCACGGAATTGAAAGTTATTTTACAACGAAAGTAAATAGCCCGAACTTTGCACGTTTCATTATTAAAATGCAATTCATGGTATAATTATTTTTGCGCAAATTTCGACGTGCATCTACTGTCAAGGTATTAATTGAATTGACAAGATCGCACAATCATCTGATTCGACATTGTCGTTCCTTCATTGAAATGATATTACGCGCGAAACGAGTCCGCGGCATTGTGAAGCGTGCGCGATTATCATGCTTTCGATGGTAGCAAATAGACGTTCAATTGAACGCGAAGGACATTTAGTATGCCTCTCAGTGCTGAACTAAATTTGAATCATAATGCGCTAAATTGATTATAACTCGGGGTATTTACAATTTCGTTACTTTGTTCTTCCGTATTGTGTTACGGATAATGTTGAATTTCAAAGAATTCGTTTTGCTTGGTCGGTGGGCCGTCGTTGCCGAGCATTTTGGGTGCCATGAAATAATTGTTTAACGTAGTTCGAATAAATAAATTATATGGAAAACACCATCCGTGTTTATGGGATGAACGCACGCTGTCAGAAATCAATGATACACGCCTTTACATTGCTGATAGTTAATATTTGTATTTTTCTATTCAAAATCTTTCCCTTTGTATTATTTTAATCATTTTTCGCGCATCTCAGGTGAAATAAAATCATGCTTTGAGTTGACGTAATGCGTTTTACGTGACGCTGTAACCAACATTTTTACATAGGTCTAAGTAGCAAAACTGAATTAATAATAGCGAATTAGGATGCATGAGATTCAACAAAACGTCGTTTTTTTTATTAACGACGCCTGTTCAACGTTAAGTATTGATAATACAATTGCAATTAGCGGGCACAATTTGAATGCAAGCGTTCGTGTGTTATTATCCAGTAACAAGACCGCTGATGTCATTGGTTCCGCGGCACCAGGTACCAGCACTTGAGCGATGACCATTATTAGCAAAATTGCGTAAACAAATTGAGTAATAATTAGTCATTTGCAGCATAAACTCATTGAAGCTTGTTCATAATGACGAATTACCGTTCCTATTTGGCTTTGTCGACTGGCTTAGTATTTTCGGCTTTTCGTGCTTATTCATTATTTCCAGAATGCAAAACCTTTGATTATCTCAATTTCACGCGTTTTAGTATGATTCGATTATGCGATTATTCCAGTCCAATGTCTTGTTATCGGGATCATACATTGCGATTATATTTGATTTTCCATGTGTTTTTTACTGGTCATTTAATTATGCACGATATCGGAATACCCCAAGAAAGTTTGCGCTCGGTCAAAATTAATAATAAAATTTGAAGCCGTACCGTTTCGAGTTCAACTTTAAATTTAATATCCGCCTAATGACGAAATAGAGCCAAATCAAATCGAAAAGTTTGCGCAAAATTGCACAGATTGCGCAGGCGCGTTTTGACAACATATATGTATATACGCAGCAAACACGCAGTATAAAGCGAAAGTTATAGTTTTCCGTTTGAGCGATGCTAGATACCACCAATAACACGCGCGTTAAGACACGCTCGATTTATCTCAGAACCTAACCGTTGCGCGAATTTATTTCGCGAAACAAATCTAGTGGAAGTAACGATTAGCATACCCTTGGATATTAGGCAACTTGCGATATGTCAGATGATTGATGACGTATTTGTCTTGAATCGTTGCAAATAACAGATCTCAATCGACTCCATTTTCCGGTGTAATAATACAATAAATATAAAAGTGCATTTAATCGTAACGAAATGTGGTTTGCCGATCGCAATTCAATAACAATGTCTACAACGATCAGTTCGTAATTCAATTTCCAGTCAGTCAATCTTATTCGTACGGATGTAATCCGTATCGCGAGTAGTACGTGCGCCGTATAATAGCTGCAACTGTGGAAGGTTGCTCTACTAGATGGAAAACGATGGGTTTCGATATGTCGGGTCGAACGAAAACCTCGCGCCACGAAAACATTTTACATTCCGGCTATGAGACTCGTGGATAGATATATAAATAAGAGATGCGTCCATCAGATGCTTTGCTCGGAGGATTGGCCGTACGACTACGCGCATCTAGGTCACATACCTCGAGCCGCAATCATGAGATTGCTCGATTGTTGCCGTCGCTACTTTGCCGTTATGCGACAATCTATCGCGATTTCAAGTTTTCATCCTCATCGACAAGGATGGTGCAATGCCGTAATTTCCAATTCCAACGTACTCCCTCCTTTTTCGTCGGAAAAGGAGACACGCCGTTTTATTTTACAAAACGGCGCGGACCAGAAAACCAAATATATTTGAACGCTATAAAAAATAAATTGACCGCTTTTCGCGGAACGTTCGTTCTTTCCTTTTTTTCGCCCTTTTTCATTTCATGCTTCCTGTTATCAGTTAAAAGTGCGGAATTTATTTTAACCCAATCGTGGAGCAACGCGTAACAGAAGTTGCAGATGCTTTCTTCCAAAGAATCGTGCGATTCAACTTAGACGTGTAATTGCGTTCACTTCCTTTCTTTGAGTTTAACTTATGTAAGATGAAATTGCGCATGTGCGCGCCATTTTAGAAGATAGTAGACCAGTGGACCACTGTTTGTCACTGGCAGAAACTTCAAACTGCACCCGTTAATCTTTCTCCTTTGTACATTTGAAACTTTCTCACTTAAGGTACTTTGTGTTTGGTTGCATGACAAAGTGTCTCCTTTTTTCCCTTTCTTCGTTCGCCATCCTCCTCGTTCTCGGCCCTCTTTTCTCTTTCTCACTGTCTTTCGCGCGCGCAATTTCCGCAGATCTTGTTTCTCCTCGACTCTGTGCTTCTTTAGTGACTCCGTTTCATGAGCAAACGCGCCAAGTACCCGGAGACGCGACAAAAGCCACTTAACCAGCTACGAGGGAGATTTTCAAGATACCTACTATCGCTCAGGGATTCATCGGAGGACGGGGACAGAGTGTCATTGCAGAAGGAAATTTAATATAAAAGAAAGGGGGCTCTTTGGAACTTTCGGATTCGAAGCTCGTCCTTAAGCAACTCACAATTTAACAGTTTTATTCGGTTACAAGAAAAGTTTCGGCTTATACGAGTGGCTGTACCTACGGCTTGCTTTTAGCTTTTGAGGTGAAACGATAAGACACTGCTCTTCTAATGGCCCTTGAATGCAGATAACCATTTTGTAAACTTCGCATCGTCATACTGACCCCAGACGTAACCCCGGGTAATATCAGATCTTTTCATTTAAGTAGTTACGCAAGAAATATAAATTCGTATCATTTGGAGGCGTCTTTTATGGAATGCCGGAACAACGTATCGTTCGAATACGAAACAATAAGTTTGGTTACAATTTTGTATTGTCTCGTGTCTGAAATATTTTTGCGAGAAGATTTTTCAAAATTGACTTCAACTATGGAAATAAGTTATATCTCGAGAGATGGAATGTCGACAGAAGTTAAGCAACAGAATTTCAACACGAATGAATATTCGTAAATCTTATGCTTTTTTGTATAAAGTAAATTTTTTATACATATTTTAAAATATAGCTCAGGACAGTAGTCTTTTATATTTGTGAATAAATTAAGATAGAGATATTATTATTTTACGGCAAAGAAGATGAATATCAATATTTCATTGAAACGGAATTTGTTTGGCAAAAATGTAATCGAAAAGTTTATTGGATTTTTTGCAGTTTGGCGTTAAATCAAACTTATGAAGAGATATTTATTATATATTTATAATACAAATTTGTACGAAAATAGTTGATGTTAATATCAACAACTTTTTGTAAACTATTTCCGTATTTTGTAAATAAATTTTTCCGTTAATTTTTGATAAAAGAATTAAAGAATATGTAAATGCAACCCGTAAATCAAACACAAAGATATGAAATAAAGCAAATAAATGTGTTAAAAAAAGGCAAAATCCATATGCTCTTTATTTTCCATTAACCGAAACGTAGATCTACAACATCACACTTAGGCCATATCACTCCTAATTGCTGCACTCTTTTCTCGGCTTCTTCTTTTTCCTAATATAACTTCTTACTTCTGTAGTTGATCCGATAAGCCGAGCCTTTCTCGTACAAGAATTAACGCGGAAAAGACGACGAAGCTAAACGACTCGCGTTGTTGGAATCCTCTGCCGAAAGAATATATGCTGCAAATTTGCATAATGTCCGCGGCTCCGAGCATGATTCTCTCCTTGTTTCCGCTTCCTTTCGCTCCTTCATTTCTTTCAGTTTTATTCCGGAAGGAGAAGCGCGCGCGCGAGATGGATAACCGCATTAGAGGTGCTTTGATCTCGTGGACTGAAAGATCGAACCATTCTTCTCATCTTGAAAATTGCAAGATCGTTAAGTCGGGTTACTAAGATTTTGAAATGTTACAAGCATCGCTATCACTTTGAGAGCAGATTCTCCGACTGCAAATCGCACGTTAAGGACTTCGCACTTACGTTGCCTGGGCGCTGTCATCGGGGTACTTCGAATAGTTGGATGACGGATTAACGATCCATATAAAAGCCATCAATACATTTATATTGACATTATTTGTGTCGCGTCCAGCTTGTCATAATAAAAGTCCTAATAGTCTCCGGGTATCCGAAGAAACGCTTATTTACTTTTGCGCTTTCGAGAATTCCCGACAATGTTGTCTTCTTCTGCGCGACGGCTTTTCGTTCAGTGAGACTTGACTTTGGCAACTTTCAAACAAATCCAATAACGCGCCGAGCATAAAGGGCGTGCACGAACGAAAGTGCATTGTACGCGTGTCCAGCGCAATGGCTACGTGTTTGCCCAACATCCATACTACGCGAGCGTACGCTTCTCGCCTCAAGATCCTCTGCGAGGCTTTATTACGACCGTGTCTTTTTATTGTCCATCCGCGATTTGTTTCCACATTTCCTTCGTTCGTGTTTGTAAATGTATCACTTGGAATTTCAGTTGATGTTGCAGCCACTTGCCCGAATTGCGAGCATTTTTCCTATGGAAAAACACATCAAAGCGCGTGTTCGGGTAACCGCGAGCCCGACTCCGAATCTGTTAATTTCGTCTGGTAACGCTACGAAGATTAACAATTTGTATAATTGACGGATTAAAAGCTGCGATAATTTATAAGGGCGTCGTTGATTTTTCCACTCGGTAAAACGTATGCGCGGATTAACATTTTTATGGTCCTTGGGCTGGTGCTTTGTCCACCGGCAAAGACTACGGTACGACGTATCCTTATACTCTTATTCGATACTACGACGAGAAAAGCAAGTTTCGTTAGTAAAAACATTCGAAATGTAAAGCCGGTTTTGTAGAAATACATGCCCTGACCGGAACTTTGTTTGGGATTGTGGATCAAAAAGTTGTAGATGAATGTACTTTTTAGTTGCAACGAATAAGTTTTTTGTTCGGACGGTATAATAGGTCGTTGAGATTATCTGATGCAATAATGTACCGAGCAGATGATGTTACGTGGATCGAATTAGAGAAGTAGGTGTCGACTTATATGGTTTAATTACCTCCATAATTTAACGAAAGTTGGGTTTGCATTATGAGATCGTCTCTTTTATTAAACTTGACGTAAGACGTAAGTTTATAAAGTTGCGTCTGTGTTAATCTTAGATAATTTCATTCTCATTCTGATATTTTAAGAGCTTTTAATATTATTTAAGGATTTGTTTTCTGCTACTTGTTATTATAATGCGCGGTATTCCGTTGGTAATTATATCCTATTAAAGCAGACGATTAGATCCAATTAAATTTGAATGGATTGCGGCTTCAGCTCAGAAAGATTCTTACTAATAACTTGAATTCCTCGTTTAGTTAAGTAATAATTTATGCCAAGTGGATGTAAAATTCGACTTAATTTGTTAACTTATTTATATAAACGTGTATAATTAGATAACATTAACTGTGGGAATCGTATATAAATGGGTGTATGTGTACAGTCAAGTTTATAAACGAATTTAATTTTAAACGATGCAACTTTTCTAGCTAGATTCAGCATATATGAAAAAAACATTTTTTTTAAACTCTCATTAATATTAATTTATACTGTATAATTATAATCCGTTCCCGAATGTTGAAAACAATTTTAATTGCACATATATAAATCAAATTAAACAAACCAAATATTGATGCATATTTAATATAACATACTTATTTTAACTATCGATTTCTTTTTATTAAGTTCATTAAAATAATGTTTGTATTTTTTTATATAAATGAATACGGTTTTGTTCGTATAAATATAAATTAGATTTTAATATTTTTTATTCTTGTATATTGACGCTTTATAAATACAGTTATTTCTATAATTTAAATATTTAATTTATGTAAGTCAATTTATAAGTTAAATTTATATTCACGTCTGAGTAATTAAATTAACGATAAAAGTGTGGCATGAATATTATTTGCATCTTTTTTAAACTTAATTATAAATCATTTGTTTTCCATCAAATTTGTATAATACAATCAGAACTTTTTTCACTCTATCAACAATAAAAGCAACGATAAATAACTCTTTAATATCTTTGGCCCTTGCTTGCTTAACTACAAATCCATTTTTTCATGACACCGGATATTATGATACGAGGTAAATAGGGGTGCCCTTTATGCTGCGGAGAATTTTATACTTCCATCGAGTTACTTTCCAAGAAGCAACAAGAAAGTTTTAACGACGAGGTCTGGACTCTTTGTAAAAGCGTCGCCTTTACGCGCTACTTTATTTCCCTGTGCAACGGCGAATAAGTTTTGCCGATTTTTTCTTTGTATGTTTTTCTCCTCCTTGCATTTTGCCCTCCCCCGTACGACTTTTCCATGTCATATATAAAATTTTAAAATTTTATATCATTAATTTTTATTAATATTTTACTCGAAAACTTCAACTAATCCAACTCAACCATGTTGCATTGTTTGTGACAGTTTTTGAACATTTTTTTAAGTAATTCTTTTAAGTAATCAATTTAATATAATTAATCAAGTGTGAATATGTTTTAATATACAATAAGAAATTATCAGTTGAAGGATTTTAATTTTTATCCAATTTGAAAAAAATTTAACCAAAATTTTTAATTAATTTCGAATGAATTGTTTAGTGCTAAAATAGTTATAATCTTAAATCTGTTATCTGAAATCTAGTTGTTTCACTTACATATTTTCATTCTAAATTTTCTCGACTGATTTTTTTGAATGTTTATTCTAAAAAATGAATTTAAATATTGAATATAAATGACAATATTTTAGCATGTGTATAATTTGTGTATACATTAATCATTACAATCTTTTTGGAGTGTTTTACTTGAACTAGATCTAAATAATTAATTCTGGAGGTAGTGGCAAGAGTTATGAAAAGCAATATCGTGTGATATCTTGAAAATTACAACGCAGAAATCTGAATCGCAGTATTTCCAGTCAACGCAGTTTTTAATTATAATCGCATTCCTTCGATATCATCTGAGAAGGAAATTAATCCAAAATTCACGTCATTGCAAGTGCCTTTGTTATAAAAATTCTGATTGTAATTATATTCGGAACTAAAATTATGTCGCTTAAAACGTTCTGTGAAGGAACTACGCAAAAAGATGTAACATGATGAAGTTATTTGACACAAATGACTTCGTGCACGACTGCATTCACGCGATGAACGCGACGCGTATGAAATTAACGAGCAAAGCAGCAAGCAGTGTTATTGATAATAGATAATAGCGCTTTGTTGCGAATCATAAAGAACCACCCATAATACCTAACTCAACCTTACAACTCAAACTGAACGTTAGCAAATAATGCACACTTTTTCGATCTCCCCAAGCCAATATATCTTCCCGACACGCTCGGCTATTCTTATCTTGCCCACAGGAAAATATTGTTACGTTTTTGTGATAATTATTTTACTTTAACAAATTTATAGTGCATTTTCGGACGATATCAAACGACCTATGATTAAGTTTAATTTTTTTAATTCCATAGACAATCATGCCCTAAGTTTACAAGTACGTCAACATTCATATTTCCTATAAGTATTTTACAGCGCGTTTAAAATTAGACGTGTGAATTTTTTAACTCATTGAACAACACTGGTTATTGGTTTTTATATACAATTTTAATGTAAAGCTTCATTCGAAAAAATTATTGGAGTCATTTGTTTGGATTCGGGATGGAATTTATAAGTTGCATTAAAGCGATCGTAAAAATAACGAGTTAAAGTACTTAAATGACAGGTGTTGAGTCTGTAATTTAAAGACTGATATCTCAACTGATTTTACTATAAATGTAATGTTCTCGATCATAATTTAAGTTAACCATTGATAATGCGATAAAAGAGGCATAATGCACGTTCATTATATTCTATAAAAGTTTAATTTAACTGATATTGATTATAATTTAGTATATTGTCGTCTGCCTTTCTTAATCTATTACTTTAATTGCAAAGATCGTTGTAATTGCATTTTTATAACTCTAAGTATAGTTGCTTTAAGTTTAAATTAGAAGCGAGATTTATTTTTAATTGAAACTGTAAATTAAACTTGCAGGAAATTACGATCTTTATGATATGGTATAAAATTAAAGAAAAAAGCAGGTGCCTTTAAAAGTTTACATTCAAGCATCGGTTTTTTATTCAAACTTTAGCTATATAACTCAAATGCGTCACATTATGGCTCATATTAAATTAATTTTAAACACACGCTCAGTTTTGAATTTGGTATTATTGAATACAAAAAATATTACAAGTTCGTCAATAAATAACAATAATTCAATCGAAACAAGTTAAATCTTTTTCCATGAACAATTTGGCAAATACAAGAAAATTTGAGATCTAACTTAATTTTAGATAGACTTGGAATAAATGTGTTTCTGGTTTGATAAGGAGGCGCCTGAAGCAAGTCTTTCTGCTTGGGCACCTTGATCAGGTACTGCTTATAAATGTAATGTTGGGTAAATATTTGATTTGGATCAGACACGTCAGTCTGAAAATTAAACTTACTGCCTATTCTCATTTCAGCGTTAGAGATAACAATAAAAAATGAGATTAATTGTCATTTTTATATTATTATTTAATGAACAAAAAGAAAAAATGTTTTTAACAATAAAACTAATGCGAAGAATTTTAATATATAAGCTTACGCAATTATTTTATATAAATTTAAGGCAGTTTGTTATTAATAAAACTATACTAATTTGATGAATATATTTATAATATATAACTTATCTATTTAATATTAATGAATTAATTTAATTTAAGTCCATATTTTTTATTTTCTATAAAATTTAATAAACAAACTTATTTTAGTATTAATAATAATAATTACAATTATTATTGTCTACTATACGGGTTAATAATAATAAAAAAAAGAATTAATTTTACTGTTTATTTTTAATTTTATTATATAATGATTCTGTTATTCAGTATATATGAATTGTGTTTTAAAAAACGCATGAGTTATATATATTTATAGATTATAATATATTTATATGTTATATTCACATATCGCGTTACGTTTATATTATATTATATATATATATAAATTTAAATTCTATTATTTAAATAATAGATTAAATAATAGAAATAATAAAATTATTGTATTAACTGTTATTTAAACTGTCTATAAAATAAAAATTTACGATTTTTATGAATGTATTTTTATCATTATTTTTGAATGCGTGAACTTGATATTGGTGCAAAGCCGTTTTGCTCGTAGATAAAATTAAAAAATTACACTATTATATGCAAGCTACAATTTTGTACATATCAACGATATATCGAAAGTAAGAATTATTGATATGGTTCTCTCGTTCCCTCCCCTCACCACGCTCGCTCTATCTCCATCCAACTATACGCGCGTCTTTTTCGTCACACACTAAAATTGTAACAATTTTTCATCCTCTTGCATTCACACACAAACGCTCTTAACATGAATACGAGCCGACAGACAACATTTTCGAACAATCCATGTTTCGTAACTCAATTCGAGCAACGTGAAGGAAAGGGCGTGCAAGAGATATGAAATCCCTTTCGACCGCGGGTGCTTTATTATCGATGATTTTGTGGATGCGACCCAAATTGAAGCGACACGATGGTGGATACATCGGAAATGGAGAAAGTAACAAAAGAAAAGGTAACAGCAAAACCCACCGAGTCCGCGGTACGTCAAGTTCGACTTAATGTCAGCTTTACCGCTCAGTCCAAGTTTGGCATGTCTGCTGAAGTTGTTAGTTATTAATCGCGCTCGTATCGAGAAGCTGGACGACACAGCTGTACAAAGACGAGCACGTATATGTTCCTGAGGATGCATTACCGTGATTGCTTCTGTAGGAAGTGCTAATTCACTAATGCGCTATACCCTGTATGATCGTGGCCCTGGTAGTTCCAGCCAACATGGGTTTACGCTCCCGAGGTCGCTGCTTTAGCTGACGCTTTGTTATCTAATTGTTCGAGAGCTTCGACGCTACGTCGCCTGACGTCCTCTTCAAATCTTCTCTTACCTCTTCAAATCCGACAAATCCGTGCATTATTTTATAAACATTTGCAAAGTCACTTCTATTAATCGCACCAGAGCTAATATTTCAAGTTCGGTCTCTTTGTTAACGTTTTGGTTAAGTAATGTCGTTTGCAGGAGTACGTCTTCGATAAGGTAATGGTATTAATTGAACCTGCTTGGAATTTTTGATGTAAGAACGTTTAATTGCTCCAAAGCATATCGGAAGCGAACAACTTATAAGGGTTTCTTATTCAAGTCGTAAATTTGTATATATTGGATAGGATATTGATTTTTGTTTTTTTTTTTTTTTTTTTTTTCATATGATTTGATTTTTTGCTGTCTCTTATAAAAATCTCCCAGCCCCAGAGACGCTCATGCATTTCGTATGCCGTCTTTTTCTTGAAAAAAAAAAAAAAATACTATTCACTCCTTCCCTTTTTTTTCCCGATACCACAGTGACTACCTCTTAGACAAGACTACCATACCCATCACACCGACATGAGATCATATTCCTACTGCTACATCAACGACACCAATTACGTGTACACTGATTGA
>JABFQC010001076.1:0-21253 GCA_022817085.1 Psilanteris sp. ZL-2020 | reverse complement strand
GTCCTTAGATTATGTTTAAATAAAGTAGAAATCGAACACGTCATAAATTGCATGTTTAAGCTAAGTTCTAAAATTAGTTTTCAGCACTTTTGTCTTTATTTTATTTATTTGTTTTCATATTTTTATCTCATCGATTTGGTACCGAAAGCTTATTTTAGAACTCAGCCAATATAAAAGTGGTTATTATTTTAATCCAATTAAAACCTCTAAATAATTTTCAATTCTTTTTTACAATAAGAAAATGCTTATTTACAAATTCTTCTTTGAATTATAAATTCAAATATAAATATAAATATAGTTTCAAATATTTTTTAATATAAAGATACGCCGTCCCTGACGAAAACGCACCTTACGCATTCAAAAGTCTACATTAGAGTTCATGTTTCAATATTAACCATTAGCGTAGTGGTTACTGTGTGCGTTATAATCGCGATTTTACTATGCGACGGAGTTCAAATCTCTGCGATTGCGAATTTTTATAAAGAAGTTTGCATTTATGATAAGGGTATATATAGGTTTTTAATATGTTTAAACATGTAGGACTTTATTAATTGATAAATATTATTACAAAGTAAAAATCAATAAATCCTAATTTGAAATATAACTATATTAATTTTGTATGTATTCACAAATATTTAAAATATTTAATTGAAACTACTCAATTGTGTTCTATCAACACATTTTAAGATAATATTAAACTCTAAAGAAATTAAACAGATTTTGAAAAATAGTTCAATTAATTCTTTGATTGTATACTTTTAATAACAGAGTTAATACAACTCAATTTTATTTAATTAAACGTATATTTTTTTCACTGTATGTATACATAACAGTTAGCGTTAATTTCTAAAGTTCAATATAAGTTTCATAATTTTGTTATATGAACACCATGTACACTTAAGCTCAGTTAATATAAAACATAATTGTATTTAAGTACACAAATTAGGGTATAATATTATATATATTGTATAATTATTGAAGAATGTTTTTCCTATATAATACATAAATGTATATAAATTATTGAATATTTGTCTAGATAAAGATATTTGCAATCAATTCTTATTTATTATATTTATTTGTTTATCTATATTTACATATACTAAATACTTATCTTTCTAAACAAAGAATATCTAAATATTTACAAAATGAAAAATATTAAATGTTAAATAATTGAAATTGGATGAAATATAGAATTTAATTTTGAAAGAATATTTAGTGAATCAATATTTTAACCTTTTACAAACAAATTATATTTATAAATTTAAAATATGACAATTTTTCATTAATAATTTTTTATTTGATTATGTGTTGAACACAATTTAGTTCTGTATGAGCTATTTTAAGCTTTGTCTAAACTTAAAGGCAGTACAAGTTTTGGCATGACATACTAAATCTTTAATTGAAAATACTATTTACTTTGTATCTTATCTTTTAAAAATCCCAGGACAAGTTTTCAAAAATGTGGAAAATTGATATTGTCCATTTGATTTTTAAATCTAAACTAAAGAATATAATTAGTAATTAGAGACCTATCGCATTAATTATAATAAACTTCCTAAATTATTTGAGAATATCATAACTTTGAAGTTGAAGCTACAAAAGTTTTGTATTTTTTTTTTTAATTAAACTTGGGATCAGTGTTCCCAACTGTATGGAATTTTCCACGATTCTGTCTTTCTTCTACATATTGTTTCTGTATTGGTCGCAACTGCTGTATGGAAAAAAATTCCACATAAAGTTGGGAACGCTGCTTGGGATCATCAATAACAGGAAGTTCCGCTCCTTTAAAGATCCAACCCCTCCCCCCCCTTCATTCCTTTAAATTTTAGTCAAATCTCAAGGCCGAGGTTCTAGGGTCCTCAACGTATCATTACCCCCCCCCCTTCTCCTTTTTTTGTCTTATAATTAAGATATTATATGTTCCTCTATCATTACCATCTACCCTTACTGTTATAGTGTCTTAGTATTAAGATTTAAGCACCGCACTTCCATGAACATATACCTAGCTATTATTTTGATAATTGTTACACCCAGCCAATACTTATGTGTATCTTTATACAGACTATCGTAATGCTCTCAACTTGTTTCTTTCTATTACAATTTTCATTTCTCTATATGGAATTAAGTATCCCAATATCCTAAATCTTATCTTAAACTGCAGGTGATACTCGACCACTGCTGCAGGGCTATAGGTGAGTCGCTAATCGAACCTTTGGATACTGGGTGCCCTCCAGAGTATTTAGCAAAGTCTCAGATATGCGGTTAAATCCACTACTGCATTTCAACGTTTTTATGAATTTCTTTATTTTTTTTTCTTTTTGGTAATTATTAATTGTGTTATCATTCAATTATTGTTAGTATTATTATACGATTGCGCTACCTTCAGTTTTTAAAGGGATCCTTCAAGTCTAAAGGGACAAGATTAGTTTGTATTGTTATTGCTTGATATTATATAGAACTTTATACTTTTAAATACTTTATGCCTTTCTTCATTTATGCGAGAATATATTTTATTAAAAAGAAAACTTTTATTTACATTATTAATGCAGCGGATGAAATGCGATTTTTATAATTGCATAAATGATTTCACTCACTATACGATTAAAGTGTTCAAGCAAATTTTTTTAAAACAATATATATTTTCCTAAAGTGTTTCCAAATATAATATATAGAAAACGGTTAAATCCCTACATACAAAGTAAAGAAAGGTGCTCAAACGAAGACAACAATATAGTTTCATTCCATCTTCTGTTTTCTCCCTAGCCTGACTAGATTAACCTCATTTATGAAAAAACCCGGCCTTTAACATCCTAAAAATTATAATTACTAATAACAATAAAACACAAACAGTATTCCAATTAAAACCACACATCAAAATACGTACGTCAACCATTATTAAAACAAACAAACTTACTTCTAATGTTCTAATTAAAAGAAAAAACAATCAATTTCATATCCCCGAGTACACCAATCATCCGTTGGCGGCGTTGCAACTCCGCCATCATGGCGGGAAATACGCATCTGGTATATTTTATGTTGCACGAAAAATTTATATCCTCGCGCACACGCATTTGCATAACGTTAACTAATCACAATTCATCCTTCCTCCTAACTGAATATAAATAAACATTTACACGCGTAAATAATCCCAAACGCTGTTTCGTCGCGCAAAACCAAGATGTCGCCCCTCAGACTCCTCTCTTTTTCTTCTTCTCTCTTTCTCTTCGCACACTACGCGCGCGCACACACACACTCTCGCACGCGCACACTGTCTGTCAATATTTGAATGTTGGTAACCCAGTGAAGCGCCAGCTTCATTGCAGACTAACCAGATAGTTTCGTCGCGTTATCACGTTAGGATAGTTAGTTTCGTTCGCGTATCACTCGAAAACATCAATCTGGTTTGTCGACTTGTCGAGTCGTGTCGTGGTCGTCGCGTGGATTAGTTAATCGCGGCTCGGCCCTCGTCGTCCCTCCTTCCCTCAATTTCCCAAAAATGCTCGCGCTCCTCGGCCAGATCCGTCAGTGTCGACCGTCAGCGGCGCGCGACATCGTTCGACGATATCGGTGCCAGGACAAGGACAGACGCTGAAACTTCGGCTGCTCGACGACGGATTTTTCGGATCAATTGACGAATCGATGTTGCACGCCGAAGCCACGCCATATAGGACATTTCACGTCCAGGCCTCGGTCCGCGCTCTAACGTAAACATGGCCGCCGGCCACGGTTCATTGTTTTCAACGTCGGTGATGTTTATCTGAGGCGACCACCAATATGCCGTCGAGGGACCCAGGTGATTTTCCAGGATTTTTCCTCTCGCCCTCTGACCGTGTCTCGCTTTGGCGGAATCTCGTTTGTCGTTTCGTTTGTCGCATATATATGTTGTGAAAGTGACAGGGCTCGCGGAAGGAAATGGTTTTTTGTGACAAAAGTTGAATTGTTGAGACTGAAAAGTGTTTACGATTTGAGTGTAAACAAGTGCAACGGGTCGCCCCGGAGTTTGTCAGGAGAATCGAGGCTCGCGGGTTCAAGTGGGCGCAATTTGCTTTCGAATTGTTGCTTGGATTCGTGGAAGAATGGGGCACGTTTGACTCGCCAACTGGGGCATGCACGCTGTTAATTGCAAATTACAAAATCACGCTGCTTCAATAGCTGCAATTAAAAGGAATTGTTTGGATTGCAATTAATGCCTTACAATTTCACTGGCAACATTTAAGACGCGGATTCTTAGGTCGTTCGTGTCAGTTCGAGGCGGAACTTGGTTCCGTTTTATTGTGTTGACATTGCAACGTTGTTATTTAAATTAATTGGATTTAGTTGTTATGAAAATAATTAGAGTCGAATGTCGGGTTCAAACGGTTCCGTTGCTTTTAGTCGTGTGAATTGTCAGGTCAATTATTTGATGGCACTGAAATGTTAAAAAATCAATAATTTATGGTTTTTCACTTTTATTTTTGCCTCTATTTACTCAAGCTCTTTTTTTATTTGTACACACCACCAATTTAGCAATTTGTATACTTGATTACAAAAATACACTGCTATTGTTGTGTGAATATAAACAAACGTGTCTTTTTATTTAACAGTATTGCATTTATTTAAATTGACAGAAAAGTAGACAATATTTTTGTCATTGTATTCTCACAAAAACAGATGATTTTAAAAGTTAAATACATTATCATGATATAAGAAATAATCATTTCTATATCCAGTTTACTATAAAACTGGAACTTGCACAATAAAAGGTAACAAGTTTTGTATATAAATAAATAAAAATGTATTAATAATGAATAACATTAATTTATAAAATTTCATATTTAGTACACCGATGCTATTATTAAGAGCCATAATCTTGTCATTGGATAGTTAAATTTGTAACAATCAATATTAAAGATATGTCTTAGTCTAGACGTTTGACTATCGAATCTAAAATTGATTAATTCAATAAATAAGATCTAACTGTGACATTAATACATAATTTGTGTATGAGTTTAATTCCTTACGTCTGTACTAGAAAATTTCAGAGCAGAAGTATTCAACGCAGAAGCTATATGTTCATAATTATGATCTATATATGGATCCTTCAGGTTCAATTTAAATGCAATATGTCTAAAAGTTTGTTTCATAGTTTCAATATGTTCTATTCAATTGAGTATATGGAAATCATTCCACACAATATACAGACAAATGCGCATACAGCGACGGTAGTGCAGTTCAAAAATAAACTTGGATCTCAAAAGTGCGTTTATTTTACACAATTATAATACCACGTATTGATTATAAACATAAAATAACTTTAAATGCCCCGGCATTATACTCAACTTCCATCAGATATCAATTGTTTTATAAAATCCATATCGCTGCTGCAATAAAAAAAATGATTTACAGCTATGCCTGTAATTATACAATTGAATATAAAACAATCCAAACCAATGTACCTTTTGCAACAATACCAACGTTTAATACAAATTAATGCATTATTTATTAATCAATAACATCAGACGTACTTTCATCACACACACACACACGTTGCTTCACAATACCGTGTCCAAAAATCTGTATCAACCCGACTAACCGTTAATAAAATAATTCATTCCAGTCACATAATACTCTTCACTCCAATTTCGTAATCAATTTCAATTTTCTTTTCATTTTCTCTCATTTACTTAATCTTTCGTTTTGCATTTTTCCCAGAAGTATTTTGATTGATAAAGAAAAGGGAACGAACGGCGTCTGAGACAGAGACGCATGCTGACTGACAAAGACGCAAATGCCCAGAGACCAAATCATGTCTTCTCTCTCTCCAGTGTTTAATCTGGGTCGAACGAGTTTCGTCCCGAGTGCGAAAGTTTGGCTTCGAAAGGCTTTTTCAGAGGGGGGTGGTAAGGCGGTGCAAGGTTGTTGCGATGCACCAAACAGCTGGTCGCTGCAGCTGATGGTGGGGTAACCGAGGACCGTTGCCTGCGAGCGTTAACCACAACCATTCTCGGCGGACCGCGACTTGGGTTTCTTGATAAAAAAGAAAAAGGAAAAAAAAATAGGAACACAGACCTCCGTGACAAAACGCAAGAGAAACGTGCAAAGTATATGGATTCTCGTTTCGACGTCATTAAGTGCAGCTGAAACGCAAACTGGAAGCTTTGAGGAATAATGAATGAAGCCAAAAATAAAGCACTGAATAAAATATTAATGAAATTAGTCCAGTATCCTTTTTGTTTGGCTCGTTAAGCTCGGAGCTGCAAAAATAGTTAAACAGCTAGATGCAGTTTTGCTGTCGTGACTGATGTATTGGATTAAAGGGATTTATGGGATTAACGTTTTGTAAATGATAGATGTTAATATTTAGTGAGTTATATATGTTTTAACATTGTAATGTGAATTAATATTGAGTATAATGCAAGGACGTTGTTTATGTATTAAAAAAATGAAGAAATTGGGTGTTCTGAAACATTTCTCTGAGTCGAAGACGCGGGGACAGGTTATTAGGTGCTGTTTGATTTGTGACAAGTGGTTTGTTATCGTGCAATAGTTTATCGCATAACTGATCATGTAACGTTTGAAATCAATGGAGATACATTTTAAAGAGTTTATAAATTTAAATACCAGCGATGTGTAAATATAAATTGCATTATAGGGTGTATTAAGAGGTATAATTGCAGTATTATTGAATTGTAGTAATTGATTGTATTTGTTGAAAAGATTAAATTATTGCTGCTACTATTGTTGCGTTGCGTTATTTGGATAAAACGTTTAAAACGTTGGGTTGCAATATTTTTATTTAATGAAACTATGTATCAATTAATCGTATTGTTGCTCAATTATTAGAATTATTGAAACGCATTAAACATATTTATCGCTGATGAATTGTGTGAATAAGTTTATTTGAATGTGCTTAATGAATCAATATAAAAATACATAATAAAAAAAAAAAAAATAAAAATACACGCTTATGAAATACAAAATTATTAACATCTGCAAACACGTTTATGAAAAAATTAATTCCTTGCATCAGATTAGTGAGGTTCGTTGTTTTATTTTGGAGTAAATAATTTTTAATACTGTTACTAAACCTTGAAATAAGCGAATTACTTTTTAAGACCTTTATCATACAACTTGCATATCATTTCTATTATAAAAATGAATTATTTACAACCATTGCCTCATTGCATTCGAATATGACCAATTGTTAATCAGTAATGATTTAGATTCAACTTCTAGACAAAGTTTTGTTTAACTGCATTTGTGCATTAATAAATTTACACGATAGCCATTGATTTTAATATTATTTGATACTTATACTTATATATGTTATTGTATATACATATAAGCATGTGTATGTGAAACTTTTAAAACCTACACACTATTATGTCACATGATTTGGCATAATTTACAAATCAAATGTACAATGATGAGACAGAACAGATTTCAAAAGACAATGATCAGAATCCCTCTTGTAATGTCTTAATCCAAATTATTATTGCCTATTTAAGACGATTCTTCGTGCAGGTTCCCACGAAAATACAATTAAAGTTGCCCTTTTGTTTCTCCGGGCAGATCCGTGAGCCAACGAAAGGTATTATTTTTAGGTCAGCGCTAATTGATTGCATCAATTTCCATAGCGACTGATAAAAAACTTTTCAGATGTACATGCAACTGTTTAACGTTGACCCCGATATTGATCCATACGTATATCATTAAATATTTTAAAATCCGCGCTTAATTCAAGCTGATTGTAACAGGGATGAAATTCAAGTGCATCAAAAATTAATGCTCACAATTGTTGATTGCGTTTTCATTCAGATTACTTAATTGATTAAGAAAAATGTCACGCCAGTGGATGTTGAAAAAAAGGATAAATAAATAAATAATTGAATATGGATGAAAAGAAGACGGACATTATTAGGTTCAAGTTAATATTTTAATAAAACAATCAAGAAGCGTGAAGAAATTATTAAGTTAATTATAACTGAATTATATAATTATATATATAGAGTTATGATTATTAATAACAAATTTATCTAATCTGAAATGAGTAAACTTTTTATAAATTATTGATACATGCAGTAAATCAATGTTTTATGTATCTATCTTTCTATATTTAGAAAGTAATTTTATTAATACAATTTCATTATAAATATCTATCGCAAACAATAATTGTATATTTTTAAATGATTTTTAATACAGTATTTGTTATTTTAAATTTTGCATTCTCTGCAATGCATTTTTTATATTTATTTTTAACTGAATTTAATAAAAGCATGGTTTATACGTGAAACAAACCACTGCTATAAGCTTGATTTTTCACTACACAAAATTTAAGCAATTACTTTTATGAATACAAATAATTTGAAACGTAAATCTACACATGCTTGCTTTTCTATGTTATTCATGTTTATTTGATGTGAAATCCATTTCATCAATCTTTATATGTCAATCATAAAGGAAATAATTTAGTTATCGTTTTATATGAGTAATTTCTTAAACACGAAAACACATTTTCCACAGTGCAATTGCAATTTTATGAAGAAAACATTTTGTACACAATTAATGTCCATAAATAATTTATTATACCGGATAACTATTGTCTCGTATGTTTTGCAATATTGTTTTTATTTATTTTCAATCAAACAATTCATTGATGAAATAATATAACTTAAAATACAACATAGTCAACTAACAACGATTGTTTTACAAATAAATAAAAAAGTTCCTTCAAATATAATTGTAACGTTCACAATATATATGTCGCATTTAGATAAAGTAATTAAATTTTTAAGACACGGTTAGAGCCAAGATTTGTTTGATTCTATTGGTGTTTATTGTTTAATTCAATTAGAATGTGTATGAATCATTATAAATTAATTATAACAAATTTTGTTACATATAAATGACTTGTTTCAGGCCGAAGTCTGGGTAAACGATGAACGTTTTCCGGGCTCTGCTCCCGTGTGCACTGCAGCGCGGTGGGGAAAACGACGCAGACAGTACCGGCAGTGGACATAGTTGCTGGTCCGCGACACGAGGACATAACGATGATTCACGTATGACAGAAAGAATGGGAGCATCCACCTCTTCAAACCTCGCTGCCATCGGAGTTGATCCGGTGCACGCAGCGAGGCTTTCGTCTTCCAATAATACCGAGCAACTCGGCATAGTTGTTAGGTAATTGTCCGTTCTTTAAGGTTTACTCACTTGGATGATACTTCTTTTGCAAGAAGCAATTTGCATTAAGACGTATTTTATTGGGAAAACATTTTCGAACGTATTACATACAATTCAGAAATGTCAATATATATTGTAATGCTGGTAGACTTATCTGTATTAATATTATGTATAATATATAAGATATATATATATTACAAAGATAACTACTAAGAATTTATTTTATTATTATTATTAAATATAATTGTAAAATTTATTTATTTAAATAAATATAATAAAACTACATATACTGTCATTAAAAAATATATCAAGATAAAAGTTGTTAAAAAATATGGTCTTGAAATTATAACAATAATAATAAAATCAGTCTTTGTTATTAAGAAGCTTTAGGGTTTAACACTAGTACATGTTTCTAACGGTCATGAGTATGATTTTTGGATTATTGATTTAATATGTTTTTTACATTCATATATTTTAAATTTTATATACATTTTAAATTGATAAAAGTGAATTTGTTTATTAATTAAGTGTAATGACGTTTTTATGTAAATAATATTGAAATTGAAATTGTAACTTTAAAACATTTACTATTTAATTCTTACTGTGTGAAATAAGTTTAGAATGTCTTTATTCTGGCTTAAACTTGATGAAATATGACATTGTTAATAATATTATATATAATATTAATACAAAAATAATATGGTTGAAATTTAATTATTATGATCAACACATATTTTCTTGTTGGCATTAATTATTAATATATTTATATGCATTAGGATTGATGTTAGAAACATTTTCTAAAGAAAGTATCTCTATTAGAAGATAAATATATTTGTATAAATGTTAATGAACATTTTATACATATTTTATTATGTAGAAAATGTAAAGTATAACCATAATGAGAACAAAACATTTTACATGAAATGAAATTAAATTATTTCATACTCAAATTAAGACTCAATGATTTAAAAAATGTATACTTAAGCTAATATACAAATAAAAATATAAATAATCTTTAAACAAAAATTAACGTGTCAACATATACCATACTTAATATGATCCATGCTAATCTTAATTTATATTATTAATTTTACATGTTGTATAAAATATAACAATCTTTTTTTCAACCAAGTAGGAAAAAGAAGGTGACAGGATTTGCAACACTACGAAAGAAGTTCATTCGAAGGCGTCGATCGTCGAAGGCGTATGACCATGGTCGAATAATACGTGAGTTGGTGTCCACGTGGAGTCCTCTGGAAGCAGGCGCATTACTCGAAGAATACGAGGCTTTAGCAGCACTCAAGGATCTACATGTTCAAGCGGAGCTTGCTAGACCTCCAGCAGCGACTTTCAAGCAGGACTTGTCCACGCTTTATGACTACAAACATTGCACAGATGTGGATTTGGTCTACAGGGGAGCGTGCTTTCCAGTGCACAGAGCCATTTTATCTGCCAGATGTCCTTACTTTCGCGAACTCCTGGCTAGTTATCCAGGTAGACGATTTATTTGTTATAATACAAAAACGAACACATTTATTTTTAAGTGATTCTATGGAGAGAGTATTACAACTTACTCGAAATTTTGATTATGTTAATAATCAATTGTTGGTTTTGGATATCCAACCGAATTTATATTTATATAAATAATTAAATAATACAAAATAAATTAATTGATATAATTTTTAATGTATAGATACATAGATATATACACAAATTAAACAAATATATTTGCATAAAACTTACAATTTATGTGAATGTATACTTTATAAATTTACTCAATTATGAAATTCTGTTTGATATTGATGGCTATATCCTTTAATACCTTGAAGATTAATTCTTATTTGTTATTTATTTATTTGCAGACCAAATTAAATTTTTATTATCTTATAATTGAATTCCTTATGGGAAGTTAATTGAGATATATTTGATTATGTAATTAATTTATTATTCGTTGAACCAAAATAAAGCAATAGGAATTACATTATATATTATTATGAATCAGTTGGAATGTACAAGGCTATCATGAAGAACCTTGAATATTATATGCAAACACGTGTTTTAAACGCTCAGCAAGATGAATTCAAGAGAGTTATTTACAGATAGAGGAATGCATTCCTGTTCCTCATGCAAGTGCTTTAGATTCGATGAAATGCATTAAAGATTAAACTTCAAATTAAAACGAGCGTTATTAAAATTTTTGTGTAATATGCAAATTTCTCTCACAAATTTCATCAAGAGTGCGATTAATAATGAAGATCGTGGATTTTGAATAGCATGAGTATCAATAAAAATGAATGGAGCATGATGATTAATAAATGTTATGTTCAATAAAATAAGTTATTATATTTTTATTAACATAAATTGTTTTTTTTGTTGTTGTTTGTGAAGAACATTTAAAAAATGTAATATTATTTTGTTTAAAAACATTTTGATAGTAAAATAGTAGAGAATTGAACTATTTATATATATGATTAACTAATAAACTCATAAAAGACGACATCAATTTCTTCAAATTTAAATTTATTCATGTAGTCAAAACGAAATTGTAGTCTTACATCCAGTTTTGTGATATATTAGTTTGTTTTAACACTACATTTTTATGTAAATTGTTAAATCTCATATATTTTTTAATAAAAATATGTTTAATTTAATTTAATTAGGTGTGTAATATTTTATAAATATAGACTTCATGATATATGAGAATGTTTGTATAATTTAATTAATGATTAAATAATCAGATTTATTAAACATTAATATATATATAATATATCTGAGTATTTAATTACAGTTAAGTGTCAGTCATAACACACACAACACATGTGTATTATTTAATTATAAATCACTCGATAATTCTTTTAATGAAAAATAATTACAGATATGCACTTTTTTTAAATTTAATAACAAAATTTAATTTGAATTTATTTCAAAAGAAAAATTAATATAGATATACACCTTTTGAATATATAATATGTAAATATAGAAAATATATAACTTTTTTTTATTTTGTTATTATTTTTAAATAAACAGTAATATTATAAATGACCATTATTTTTATGTATTACTTAGGAGTAGTAAATAGCATTTTTTTGTCTAAATTATATTTTTCCTCCTTTATTTAATCAAATTCTATTTAATTATTTTAAACTTTTAAAAATAATACATTTTATTATCAGGAAGTTTTAGATGACCTCGGTTGAAACACTTCTTACCCATTATTCATAAACATAAATAATGCTTTTAGAGCACATCTACTAAAGTATATTTAAAATTCCCATCCTTATAATCATCTTCACATTTTCAGATTTCAAAGAACCCTATTCGAAAAATCTTCTTACATTATTTCAGTTGAATAATTATAAAATCTATATATGTATATATGCACTATATAAACAATTTGAAGTTAATCCAACAATGTATTCATTTCTAATTATCCATTTCAGGTTATGGCGCGCGAATTTGTCTCGAGCAACGGACTCCGAACTTGGAGGTGCAAGTTTTCTCGTCGCTGCTGCGATACCTGTACACCGGTGACATCTGTCCACATGACACTTCACTAGAACCAAGCTTACTGCGCCGGTTGGGAGAGGAGTTTGGTACGCCAAACCCTCTCGAGCAGGATCTGCGCTATCTGCTGGAGACGGGCGACTACGCGGACGCCGCCCTGGTGTTCACATCGGATAACGACTACCAGCGACCAGACAGTGGCAGCTCCGAATATGGTTTCCGGCCGAAACTCGAGCTCCCCTGTCACAAGGCCATTTTGTCCGCGCGCTCCCCCTTTTTCCGCAACCTGATCCAACGACGAACAAGGTCTGGCGAGGACCACACAGAGAGGGCGCTGCATATACCCACGAGAATCGTACTCGACGAATCTGTCATCCCCAAGAGATACGCTCGCGTACTTCTGCACGCGGTCTATCTTGACACTGTTGACCTCTCGCTCATCCTTCGGGGGAGCGGATGTGGAAACAGTTCAGGCAGTCTTGGAGAGGTATATTTTCCAAGACCATCCTTGTGCCACTATCACAAAATCAGTACAACGATTTGAACATACATATGAATAAAAGTAATTGCACTAAAGTGCGGCTGCTTTATCTTTTACGTGTATAAGGGATTTTGTCCATTATTTATTATAATAAAAAGCGATATAATGATTTTTGTATTTTTTTGTGTTTTATAATTGCGATATTTATTGTTATCAATTGGTCGTTTGTTTGTCTTTGACATTCCTAAAACAAAATGAACGATGAATATACTTGTGATCGACAATACTGGAGTTAAATTTTACGCATTTAGTGATGCGTGTTCTGGATAGAAATTGATATAAATGTGAGTTGACATCATTAACAAAAATATTGAGTAACCGTGAATTTAACTATATTGCTACTTGTGCAATTATTTCATTTGATATCAAATTTATATATCTAATATGTTACGTTCTGGTAATGTCAAATCATGCCATTCATAATAATAATTATGAGTCATTGAAATATTGTATCAGCGAAACTGGATAATTTTAAATAATAATTATATACAATATAAATGACAAGATTAAGAGTTTTGGAACAATTTATTTCCAAATGTACAAATTCCAGCAATGAAGAAGAATTGTTTAACGCGTTAAGGATATTGTAATGTGAATAACACACCAACTTACTTTCAATATTTCTATTATTAATGAATCCCTGTTGATATACATATGAATAAGGTAAACTTAGAGACTTAATTTCTCAATTATGATCAATTCAAAAATTTTATAATTTATTCTTAATAAATATATAAGACCATATTTGAAAATAACATTAATGAAGCTTTCTATGAAATTAATCAGTTATGAGATTTGCATATGCACAAACCAATTTTAATTACACTAAAATATTTTATAAATGTATTCACAGTATATATTGCGATTATACCATAGCTATTATTAATTATTAAATAAAAAAAAATAAATAAATAATATAATTTATAAAATAGTTAATATTTTATTATAGCATTCCAATGAATTATAGTATAAAATCAATTTTATGTCCAGTCATATAATGAACTCAAACTGACATAATTATGCATTTATTCGCAAAGGAATAAGATTACTAAATTTACATTTAATAATACTTTTATAATACTATATATTTTATACACTTTCAACATTATTACAATAATATGCTTTTAAAAATTTTTAACTTAATATGGAATTAACCTTTTGTTTAGGTTCAAGCATTAACACATACAGGACGAGTTCGACCAAGTCCTCTGGAAGAAGCAATGGAATTGTATCAGATCGGCAGATTTCTCGAGCTTGACATTTTGTCTCAAGGTTGTGAGGATCTTATCTTGGAATGGCTAACGTTAGAATCATTACCAACAGTGCTTAGGTATAAATGAGAATTTTAATGTATTAAATATTTAATTAATAATAATAAACATTTCAAAGTTAATAAATTATTTATACTAATTAAAAGAATTTGTTATACATTATATTAGTATATAATAATATTTGATTTGTTTAACCATAGTAAAAAATCTTATGATGTGCATAACGCATTATTACTCCATAATGTTTTACTGCATCGTGCTTATTATGCAATAAATGAAACAATTTACTGTAATAGAGAATATAATGCATATATCTGTAATGATTGTACAAAATATGTAATTTTGCGCAAATTATAAAACACATTAATAATTCATATGGTTTTGATAAAAAAATTTACTTTGTCATAACTGACTGAATATCCCTTTGTATTTAATTGTATAAATATGTATAAATAATGCAGAAAATGTACTAATTATATTGCCAATATATAATTAATACATTATAAATATTAAAACCAAATTTTATTTTGTATGGATTTTTTTTATTTTTAGATGGGCTAGCCAACCACATGGATCTGCATGGGTACATCGACAGGCACTTCATTATCTCAGGGAAGAGTTCCAGCCTGTAATTTCGTCACCGATTCTCCATCAATTGGATCATACGCATTTAAGCAATGTTTTGCAAAGTCACTTTTTGCAAGCAAGCGAGCTTGAAGTGCTGCAGGCAGTGTTTAAGTGGGGCGAGCAAGAGCTAGTGCGACGAATGGAAGGTCGTGAACCTAATCTTCTCAGTCATACGGTTCATTCAGTTACACGAAAAGGTGTCAAAAAGCGTGACCTCAGTGATATTGAACTTCGTGAAATATTGAGCGAGTTACTGCCACTGGTTCGTATGGACCACGTTCTGCCACCGAATAGTGAAGTACTTGCACAGGTCGGTTTTTATGATAAATGTATTATTAAATTAAATAAGATTAAATTGGCATTTATAATTATTTATTAGTAAATCCGTAAATTATAGATTAAGCGTTAATAGTAATTTTTTGAATAATTTATTTGTATATAATTTTTAATTCTAATGAATTTATTCGATTTCATTAATATTATTTATTGGAAAAAAAACTATTTGTAATACTGGAAAGATTTATATATGTTTATAATTAAATAAGAAATATTTAATCATTCCAATTTCATATTGATAATCATATTAGTTTTGTAATAAGTATAAGTAACATACTTTTATTGAGTAATTTGTCTAATAATAAATGATATATACATATATATTTATAACTTTTTTATAAAAAGATATATAATTAGTTTGTCATAATTTAATTTATATAACTAGTAAATTGTAAGTCAATGTCTCAATATAATTAGCACTTATTAATTAAAATATTTTACATTATGTATTGAAATGATTAAAAGAAAATGATAATGATGTCAATGAAATAGTTCAATACAAATAAAGATTATTTATGTTTTAAATATTTTTTTCTTTTACAGGCAATTAGAAGGGGGTTAGTCTCTACGCCGCCTAGTCATATGATTGGTGACGAACGAGAAAATTTACGAGTTAATGCTTGGATCAGAGGAGGCAAAAAGAATGGTCTATTTGTTAGACCTAGACTTTTCATGCCATATTATGAAGAAATAAAGGCATGTCTTTTGTATTAAATTATAAATTATTTAATTTTTTATTTATTTTTTATGCGTTAAATGTAAAGTAATATAATTTTGTGAATTGTTATTTTATATTTTTAATGAAATTATTTAATAGTATATAATTAAATAACTGTTTAAACAAAAATACAATGTAAACTGTAATAAAACATAAAAATGACATAGTGTTATTATAAATCATTTAATTCTAATTTACATATTTTTATGTTAATTATTAAATAAGATTACCTTTTTTTTAAGAAAGCTATAATTCTAAATTTTATAATTTTAAATTTTTTTACAATAATTTAAATAGTTAATATATTTTATGATTTGTATATTTCATTTTCAGGCTGTTGTTGAAGAGCAAATGGTTCAAGAAACAGAACTGATTAGGCTTAGACGAGCACGATACATTCCTGATATACCTGACACACTGTACATGGTAGATGAAAAACCAAGAGCCATGGGAGCAGTAGGTGTTGATGTTCTCGCAGCTGCTCTCCCTGGTAAAATATTTTAAAAATTTTCCCTTTTATAGAATTTAGTCCTATAATATTATTTGAAAATAACCTACTTCTTTGTATGTGTAAATAAATAAAATAGATTTAGTGATATATATTAAAATTCTTTTTTCTAAAATTAAATGGTATATTATTGAATAATATGCTAATTTGAATAATTCAGCTTGTTTAAATCATACGTATAATTTATTTAATAAGTTAAAGAGATTAAGATTAGTTAAATTAAATTATTTATTTAAGAACATTAAAAAGGGAATGGTATTTATATTTTTAACTACTTAATACTAAATATACGAATATTATTTTCATTAATGCTGTGTAACTTAATCCTATAGTTTAATAATTTAATAACTATTGGATTATTACCTTATTCAAATGTCAAAATTTATTCTATTAATCACGAAATATTCTCGCATTATAAAATTGCATTAACAATATAATTTATGCAATATGTCTTTCAATGCAAATAAGTGGAACAAGAATAAACTTAACAGTAAATTATTTATGTAATGAAAACGGGCAAATAAAATATAAATTAATTTATATTTGAATTAAATTGATGAAACAGAAATAAAAAAAAAAGGTCACTTTATTATTTCATAATAATATTATATATTTTTTTCATTTTTAATGATAAGAAGTATATATTCAAAAAATAAAAATTAATTTATAGCATTATCATAATTTAAATATATAATTAAAATTAATAAATACTAATAAAAAATATAAAAAATAAAATACTGAATTTTGACCGAATTTACTAAAATAAATTTATTTCAATTTACAATAAAACAAAGAGCGCATTAATGTAGTTATTGCAAAATATGAACGGTTATTTAACGAAGAATAAAAATGAAAATAACAAACAAAATAATTACATTTATAATAAAATTAAATTATAATGCAACTGTTAAATTATTTACACTAACATTCAGCAAATATTTACACTTTTTGAAAAGAATTTATGAAATAAAATTTAACTATCAAATTTTTTTGAATAGTACCGGATTCTGTGACAATGTCCGCAATGTTGAAGCGTGAACAGAAGTTGCGGCAATCACCGAGTTGCCAGCGAGCTATTAGTCTACCTTTGTCATCACGACATGAGATCAATCGCCAAGTCCGATTACGAGTTGTTCGCGAATTTAATTTACCAGACGCGGTTGCAGAACTTCTGGAGGTAAGATTGTATTTTGTTTTGATAACTGTAAATATTCTAATTAACATTTATTTACAAGTATTAAACCAGTACAGCAAGTAAATTTTTATAAATAAATACTTTAACCAGTGCGTATTTCAACAGAAATAATTTATTTTGTATTTTAAATGTTAATACGTAATGGGTCTTCTCCCTACTTAAAAACAATAATAATAGTGACAAATTTTAGTATACTGTTTAGAAATAATATGGTATTTTATATGGAGGATAGCATTAACTAAATGCGATGAATGGGTTTGTTATAGCTAAATCAAATTATTTAGATTGACCAATTTTTCTCTCCAGTTATATTAGATAATATAGTAAACTATTTATTTCAATTGAAAATTAAAGTAATTTATTTAATATCATTCGTTGTCAAATAATTTATTTCAAAATTATTGTAATTTGGCAATTTACTTTTTATAGTAATTTGTTTATTTACAGTTTACTTATTAATATACGGTTAATAATGATTAATAATAAAACTAATTAAAATAAAGTAATGATTTCAATTTTCAAAACTAGAAATTTTATAAAAACTTATATCAATCTTATATCAAATCATATATTAAATTTAAAATGAATGAATGAAAAGTGAAAATATTGATTTGTCATGTATGAACGGAAGGAACAAACAATAATAATAATGCAAAGAAACAATAATTTATTAAAATGCGAAATCATTCGTTCATAAAAGCATCGGACGGATAAACACAAATTTCATTAATTCATAAAAACATTATCGATAAATATTTTAAAACAACAAGTAATACTTTGTTATTGTCGTAAATTTATTTATGATTATCACGGAAAGTAATCTTTGAATAAACAACATTGTCATATATCTAATTGCATTTCAATTATTTTAATTTAATAGCGAAACCACAAGTTAGCACTGAGGTTATCATAGCAGTGTGTACTTTGGAATGAAATCATGCATCGTTGCATTAAGGCAATTTGTTATCTAGAAAGCTATGAGATGTTGATAAGATAAACACTAACGCCTCCTTATGAAAGTACAAAAATAGATCATAACATCTTTCTTGTATTTTAATAGTAAAATACTATAGGTGGTGTTTCAAACTACACTAAAATTGACTTGCGGTATAGATGGCGCTCTTTATATTTTGAGCCATCCTTTGTTTTGGAATATTTGCAAAACATGCAGAAGTTTTTCATTGTACAGTTGTCCTTTTCCGATTTCCAAAAACTTTTCTTTTTTGTCTATACTTTGCACATCTGGTGCACTACCCCTGGTGGCTTTAATTACTTGGACCATCATGATACATTGTGGAAATTTCACTGGAGCACGTTCCAGCAGTACCTAATACAAAATAATATTTAATAATGTGCATACTAATATAATAATATTTTACAGATTTATAGTATATTATATTATTTGTTAACTATTTTATAATTATTATTAAACAAAATATTATAAGTCACTTTTATTAAGCATTGCTTATAACATTTACATATATACATACAGATGTGTATAATACTACTGTAATATAAATGATTAAAGTTTAATAATATGAAATGAATACCGAGTAATTTTAATTATTAGCTAATTCTAAATTCATAATACATATACAATTTATTGCATAATGATCTATTAATAATAATACGTTATATTATAATAGACGGTACATACTTGATCAAAGCTTTCACGGGTGAAGTCTGCAGTATCAACATTCATAGATCGTAAACAGTTAATGAAACTCTCGTAGTAGAGGTTGATAAGGTCCTCTAAATGGTTTTCGATAACATCGAGACGAGAGGAAGACATTAAGAAAAATATCAGGTCATCAACACAATAATCGTATAAACTTAATTGGAAGTCAACTATTTTCATTCCAGAAATACGACCTCTATCGTCATAACGGAACATCATATTATTTACCCAAAAATCACAATGTACTAACGATAGCCAAGGTCCACTTGATTTTGAACCTAAAAATACAAAAATAAGGATAAAATACTACTTACTCATAAAATACCAAATGCATTACAGAAGTGTTCCATTTTATAGTAATATATAAAATATCAATAATTTTTACTAAACTATTTTGTAAATGTAAAATTTTACTAATTTGTATGTATTATTTAAAATGATGAAACACTAATGCCACATTAAGAACTTAGAAATTATAAACATTTTTCACATAGTGTATTTAATTTTAATTAATTTATTAAAAGAGGTTAAATATATTATATATATCTAAGCAATATATATAATATATACCAAAATTAATACACATTTAAAGTTATTTAAAAAAATGACTAATCAAAACAATGACTCTAGAATTAATTAAAAAGACATATTTTCATTATGAATTAAATTAATCTTGACACAATTAAAATTATCAGTTAATTTATCTATTGCTATTATAGTAATTCTGACTGCACATGAAATCTTATCACTTTATGCATAATTTTTTAGTGCTTTTTTTATCTTATACGAAAGCTAACCAATACGATTTTATTAATATTATATAAATCAAGACTTATCGCATTTTTTGTATCATTCATGCTTTTAACATTTATAATGAAAAATAACGTACGAGCACATCTGGGGTATATTTATTGTTTCATTTGTCACCGAATATAAATTTTGTTGCCGTTGTATCATCGAACACCGTTTCTATTTGTAACACACAACTACTAATTATTTTTACAATTCTCGATAAGATAGTCATTATCTCTAGACAAATTTATTGTAATTAAACATTAATTAATCCGTCAAATTACTAGTTTGCCCTGATCATGTCAGTCCGTTCTCCAGTTCCATAACAATAATTACAATTGAAAAGAAGAAAAAGAAGAAAAGAACAATCACAATCCACTCGACCTGCTAATTTACCTTTAATTTTAGTGTCAAAAGCGTATTGTATCGTCTTCTCAATTTTGTCCTCGATATTTCTGCCCAATTCCGTGTTCTTCAAGTTCATCTTCGCCTTATCAATCATATCCATGACGCAGCCCGTGGACGTCTCGGAAAAGTGGCTCGCCAGTCCCGGCAGGATGACTTCCTCGAACACCTTGGGTTTCTTGATCCTCATGGCAACCGGGATGGCGTGCAGCTTGGACAATTCTCTGATGGCGAACTCCATGTGCGCCTTGTCCAAACCGACGATTCGGTCCTGAGTTTTGTAACCGGAGTAGTTCAAATTTTCCAGCACGATCAGGGCCTGATCGTCGAAGGCCTCCGAGTCCCTGAGGCCCATCCTGCCGCCGTAATAATAAGGCACCAGCTTGATCAAGTCGTTTTCCGACGTGCCGTTCTCCATTTGGATTTCCAGGAAGCGCGGCGCCACATTGCGGTAAAAGTACAGCTCCTTGTGGAAGGTGGCGGGACTGTTGACGAGGCACAACCGATAATCCAACGTGG
>JABFQC010001075.1:0-21255 GCA_022817085.1 Psilanteris sp. ZL-2020 | reverse complement strand
AATCACAATTATCCAATGACAGGATTTGAACGCACGACCTCAGTTCCGAACGCAAAGCATTGACTACGAGCTATTGAACTTGAAAATTAAAGAAATTAGGGTATATTTAAGATTATATTCAAGGTATATTTAAGTTTATATGAATTAAATATTAAATTCAATTCAACTAGCTATATAGTTGAATGAACTATTAAAAATTCAAATAATTTATTGTGTAGGAAAACCATCTAGATTTAAAATACATCAACTATCTTTTAGAATTTTTATATTAACAATATACAATTTGTTCATTCAGCTGTTTATTATTTGTTTCAGACAAAAATAGTAGTTTTAGTAACAAATACATTTAACTAGAAAATATAGTTGCTCACACTCATTTTTTTTCTGTCAGTGTAGTTTTACCTACAAATAACTGTCAAATATTTGGTTATATAAATTAATCTAGCGTTTACTTACTGCATAAGTCTTTATAAAATTGAAATAGAAAATAATAAATAATAATAATAAAGTTTATAAATAATAATAGTAGTAATAATAGCACAAATAATAATAGTATAAATGTATATTGTTTGGTGAAAATAGCGATTAAATTGTAAGAAATCCGTTAGTTTCCTTAAATAGTTAAAACTATAGCCAATATCTAGCAAGTTCCTTCAAAAATTATTCATTTACTAAAGTAATTTCCTCTCGGGATATTATGTCTGAATTGATATTATTAAAGGTATAAATTTGTTGAATTGAAATTTTTGTATTTATTGTCATCTCATTTGTACATTCATTCATGTTTGTTATGTAAAGTGAGTTTGATTAAAGTTTAGTATGAACGTTGTCGCAATTTCCATTTGATTTGCGTTATAAAACGAATGAATAATGCTCATTTGAGGATGATTATTATATGTTTTTATAACGCCGTCATTGCCGAGCCTCGAAATATTTAATCTGAAAAATGAAGAAATTATTTACAATTATTCAAATGATGATCGCATTGCAATGAAAGGTGTATTGAATTTTCCGCGTAATTTCTGTATTTTCTTGTTTAAAAGATTAAATAACGCGGAGAACCGCGAACGCGCGTTTTGCAGTTATCATTTGCGGTATAAAAATGCCACATTACTTATTCATAAATAATGCGTCTTGTCATATCAATATATGCAAAATGTAGTTTAAAATTAATAAAATGCATAGATAAAATAAATTGTGCACATATATATATAAAGTACGTACGACGATATAATAATATATATTAAATTGAATTCAAGTACTGTTAATCGATTTTAGAAAGAAAATTGTGTTATATATATATATGGAGTTGCAGGTAGTCTTCGATTGAACGGTATATTTCAAAATATTTAATCGAATCGCTGCAATTTATTAAATTTCTTTTGATTCGTTTAATAAAATAAAGTGTCAAAATGTTTTTATTTCGCGAATAAATTATTAAAATTCTAAAAAGTTGAAATTTATCTTCCTGAGTGAGCGATATAAATATAAATATATATATATACCGCGTTCATATAAAGGATTTGCATTCCTGTATGTATAAATTTAAAGAATTCATTCGAATTAATCATTGGACAATTAATCATCGTGACGGAATCTTCTTTCTCGCGGACTACTCTTTTTAATTTAAAAATGTATATATAATCAAATTCACCGTGGCTGCAAATAATCGCCTGTCAGTTCGAATCAAATAAATTATGCGTGTATCGTATAATCATATGATTATATGTAATCACGTAAGAACTTTCTTCGCAACTTTTCAATGGAATTTTCAAAATAACAATTACTTTGAAATGATAAAACTAGTAGGTTGCAAAGAAACTGTTCTACATTAACGACTCTCCAATTCGTGCAACACAATTTCATATCTAATTTTCCTTATGCAGTAGTGAAAAAGAGGAAAATAATGAAAAAGATTAAGTAGAAATTCTTGAATAAAAGACACTTGTCGTTTGTATAGTTAAGTTTTGTAGAAATTGTTTGAGCAAATAAATTTAATGTGCGTTTGTACTCGCAGGCGAAATTGATTATATTTTTTATTTGAATTATTAACGATTGATTACAGGTATATTGGCGATGTTATTGGCTGAAACAAATATTGAATTTTGTAATAATATATGCGGAAATTAATGTCAAGTTTGAATTTTGTACGTATTCGTTTATACAAATTTCATGTAACACGTTGAAAATAATTTTAAAATATAAAAACTTAATTAACAATTCTTTTTTTATTATTCATAGATAATTTTTTTGAGTTGGTTTTACAAAAAACTATTTTTATCTTAATAATCCTCTCCACGTTATATATTACATGTATATTTGTATTTCAATTTAGTCATCAAAAATAATATTAAATAAATTGTATGTAAAATTTAATAAAGTTATTATTTTAAAATTAATTGTCCGATTTTGTCCATAAACTACCCTTTCTGAAATTATTGTTTATTTCGTCCAAAATTTGTCTTGAATGAAAAAGAAACTTTAACCTAAAAGCAGTTTAAATTTTCCCTCTAATTAAGAAGTTATAAAAAAATAAAGAAATAAAAAATTAAATGTAAAAACTTATAGTTTATAAGTGACTCAAAAACATATCTTACATGATTTAAAATTTAATACAACCTCTAAATTAATTTTCTTGAAAATGAAAATAAATGGTATTTAATTGTCAACATAAATTTTGTTGATTTTTATCCATGACAAACTCAAAACAATGATTACTATCTTAATAAAAATATTTTAATCAATGTAAACATTATACAATAAAAATAACAATATTTAAACACCGTTTCGTCAACTATCGATTTTTCTTCAAATTCATCCGCTAATGAATTCGTCCGATGTTTCTGACATAACGAACATTAATTAAATAATTAAACAATCAAAATAAATCTCCATGAAATTCTGCATAACTCATTCGATAATACCCAATTTCCAAAATAAAAACCAAATGTAATTCCATTCAATCAAGTTACCTCATACGATCCAATCACCTTCACTGAAAAAAATAGACTGTTGCTTTAACAGTCCGCACTGTACAGTCTGGACTGTAAAAAAATAGATGTCTAAAAAAAAGTAATAGGCCTTTAAAAATAAAAAAAAAATAAATCAGAACTATTACTACAACATGCCAAATGATTAAGTCTTCATTTTTTAAGAATAATATTAATAAGTAAACTAAAATAACACATATGAAAATTAATTCATAACCTTAAAATGTCAGAATTACAACAGCGTCGACTGTACAGTCCAGAACTGTACATTTTTACTGTCCAAGACTGTTGGCGGAACAGTCTAATCTGTTAATCCAACAGTAAATTTTTCTCAGTGTTCATATCCAAATACTTGAATCTCAAAAAGAAACAAAAAAAGGCGATAAAAAAAGCGTATCAGTATAACAGTTAACGATTAAACAATAGATTTAACAAAGTCGCATCGAAAGGAACCCACACCAACCCCCGTTAAAACCATTCAATAATTGAACACAGTCCCTCACCGTTATCAACGAGACTCTCATCGACCCATATTATACCCACATATACACCTCCCAATTCACCGACACGTAACGCAACGCCGCGCGCGGGGTTGTTCCGCTCGATTTCCGTCCGTTTCGTAGCCGCCTTCCGCAGGAATGTCCCCGTCGCACTTCCTCCTTTTACCCGACACTCATCGTCATTCTTCTGAACCCGCGCGGCGCTCTTCGGGGACCTGACCTGGTTCGGGCCGGTGTCCGTCTCGCGTGCCACATGCCGTCCCCGTATTAGGCGACACGGAACCCCATGGCGAGAGCTCCAACCAGTCATATTCGATCACTCGCGCGGAAAAATTTAATGCCCGCTTATTCCGGCCAGCGAAGTCATTGCGGAGCGGGCGTGCGGGGCGAGGGGCCAACCGGGCTCGAATGCCCCCGGGGCCCATCACGGCCGAACGAGACGGTTGCTGAATTGTTACGACTCGGCACTCGGGCCGAAGCGCGCGCTCGCAAATTACGGTTGCAGTCGTTGGATACGCCGCGTCGATCCCGGATTGCTTATGTATATGCGGAAAGACGGATCGCGGCCGATCCGAACAGCAAAGTACACGGCGGCTTAATTGCACGTTGCGAGGGGATCGAATATAGACCAGAGCCGGCGACTCTCGTTAAACAAATTGATACGCGCGTCGTGCCGCGGCCTTTTCAGACACGAAACCAGGAAGGCCGCACTCGCGGGGTCGGAGGAAAAACAAAGCCGCGCTAAGAACCGGGCCGCGGTCCGGGAAATGGTACCGGTGAGCGAACGGGTCCGTTGTCGCGCGCTGAAATTAAGCCGTTGGTCTCCACGCGGAGAAAAATAATCTAGCAAAGTTTACTATAAAATAAAGCAAATGTACACTGTTAAAAAAAGGTGTCTTACATGTCACGATTTTAAGACACATAGTGACTAGCTGTCTTAATACAAAATATTTTGCATTAGATTAAGACACTTAGGCGTATTAATTAAGGCGCTTTGTGTCTTAATTAAGACACATGAATTATATGTTTTTTAACAGTGTACCTCACACTGTGAAAACTTTGAAATTATCTCACAAATTATGGTAAAAATGTACCATACACAAGATGAGAATATTACTTTTTTCAAACATTTTTACTATAAATGATAAGAGAAATTGAAAGTTTCGCCATTTGCTTTATTTTATAGTAAAATGTGCTAATTACACTGTAAAAACAGGAACCTTTTGAATGCCTTGTTTTAAGACACCACCGCCTTAAATGAAGGCGCTATGTGACTTGTACGAAAAGACGCCTTACGGATAAGTCATTTTGAAGGTTTAAGACACCGAAATATAAGGCGTTTAAAAACGCCTGAATTGATATTAATTATTTTTCGGTGTGTTTATTTATTAAAAGTAATAAGAATATATAATTTTAGTTGATGGAAAAAAAATAAATGAAATTATACATCTATAATAATATCTTTAATGTTATTAGTTAAAATATAGAATGTACCATCAGTGACAGAAAAGGAGGTTATGTTTGTTCTAAGGCGTCTTACTATAAGTCGCCAAAATGAGTTTGTAAGTGAACGACTAAAAATTGTCTACAAAAAGGTGCCTTACTTTAAGACACTTGTTTTTACAGTGTATTTATCTCCGTGCACGAAGAGAATATATTTTATTGGAATAAATAAATAAATATAGAATTTAAATAAATATTTTACTGAATCGGTCAAACATTTATCTAAATTGGATTAATGTTTATTAGTTACAGCTAAACATTATTTTCCGTGGATCGGGTTGATGCTGTTGGGTTACTTTTGGATAAATAATTTGGATAATCCATTTTCGGACTCTGACGTTTGCGGTCGAGTTGTGTCTTTGGAGACGGTTCGTTAATTTATTCTGCCGGTGGTGAGATTTTTTTTTTTGGGAGGGAGGTGTTATATATATATGTTGCTATTCGCAAAATTGAGACTTTTTTGTACTGTTTTTATTGAAACTCATGGACACTACAAAGTATCAGTTCGAAATTACTGAACGTTACAGTAAACATGGATGCATTTTATAAAATTTTCAAAAATGAGTACATTTGTACTAAATCAATTGATTTAAATCATAAGAATTTAATAATTAATAAATTTGAAGTAAATATTAGGGAACCGAACTAAATTTATATAACAAACATCCCACAAATTTGAACAAATTATAATACAAGTTTAATATTTAGTATTTATTATAGTTAAATTTAAACATTTTTTAATGAACTTTATTTATTTATAATTTAAGTATACTCACTTAATATTTTTAAAATAAATGGAAAACCATTATATAATATTTCACTTCATTAGATCCAAAACTATAATTCAAAGACCCACTTTGAGCTTTACAAGAACAGAAACATTGTATTAAAAATTTGTAGCAAAATATTAAATGTGTGTCAGTAACCAAGTAGAAATTTCTCAAGTAACTCGCGAGTTACTAGAAATTTTATATACAAATTCTCTAGTAACTCACGAGATACTAGACAAAATTGTACTAGGAATAGCATTCCTATTATATTATATATTATATTATATTATAAATTATATTTATATTATATTATATTATAATTAAACATTAGTAAGTATTGCACATATTTTCGTAAAAATTTCTGAAGTTTTATGTATTATTTCAAAATACAACACTTCTATCACACAATTGATATTTTATGAGTAATTTTTAATACTAATTCTAATTTTTATATTCGAAAAATTTACATTTGCTACTTATATTTCAGTAGCTGCTACATATGTTATTAGAACGTACTAATATTTCCTAACGTGGTTTCAGTGTGGTCAGAGAATGTATATTTTAAATGATATAAATTACACCGCAGAGTTTACTGTTTTAACCGTAAATTTTCAAATCAAACTGATTCATAATTTGTTAGAATTATTAACAAACTACCTTCTATTAATAAAATTGCATACTTTTAATTAATAAAAAAAACACTAAATTTAATCAACAAAAATCAAATTTACATATCAGAAAATTGTGTTTTCCCAAACTTAAAATCCATCAAAATTCTTGTATTCAAATAACCAAACATTAAACTAAAACCCACCGAATGTTAACAAAAAATATCAAAAATGTATAAATCTCTGCTATAATATTTCACTGAATATTAAATCAAATTACTTAAAATAACCCACTATATATATACACACACAATATAATATATAACATATAACCCAAAAATAAACAATTTCATATCCAAAAATCTTCACCGTTTCAAATGCATTCTTTTAACCGCCTATATCGCTATTAAATTGCCTTTTCCATAATGTTTATGACTGATTGATACATTATATATTATATATTATATTCATACATTTAATTTAACATCCGCCTCGCAAGCCGTACCATGCGATCCATTCAAATGAGAAATTTTCATGAATCGCTACAGGGCACAAGTAGATCAAACAAACAATGCGCAATTTTTCAACGAGGCTAACGCACATGATTGTACCAAACAATATCCGAATAAGCGCAGAAATTTAATTTATCATTGCCCGTTTATAAGTAAGAAAGCGTAGGCATCGAGTTAGCGTTGCTTAACCAGTAAGACGGCCCACGTACGACGACATACGAACATGCATACATTTCATTTGAACATTTTAGATCAGCGCCTTTAGATATCTTAAGTATATATTATGCCATTCGAAGTGTTAACAACCGTGATTTGGTTCTTAAAACTCAAATCCACTTTCCCTTACAATTATAAATACGGTGGGATCAGCGCAACGAAGATTCTGCCGAACCAAATAAAACGTTCGTTTGGTTGTATAATGGCATGTAATTGACTTTTCGTACCATCCAATTATGCAACCATAACGCTTTATGTTGTTTTTAATCGCATTGTAGGTATTCATAATTCGTTAGAATTACATCATAGATGTTACTGCGTTTCTGTCAGAATTCGTATTCAATTTCATTTTTTTTTCATCGCTTATTTTCTTTCTAACTTTTATGTCGCTTCCAAAGCTATTACACGTCATTTATATTACTACGCCATTTTGTATATATAATTATGTAAATAATAAATGATAGTTTAACGAGAAAAATTATTGATTATTCTTATATATCCTTATACCATGTAATGGAGATATTTTACTACTTTTTTTGGCGTTTATTGTACACTGAAAAAATCATTAAAATAATTGTAACTCAATATTGAAGTTGATAAAAATAGAGTTGAATTGAATAAATGTGAGTAGAATCAATTAAAACTTAAAAGTATAATTAACTAAATTGTTGAAAAAAATCTTACAACTTAATTCATTATTTAAAGAAATTATAGAATTGGATTATTTTAAATACAATAATTATAAAATTAGATGTATTCAACTCAAATGAAGTTGATGCAACTAAATTTGTTTAATAATTATGATTTACCAAAAGAATTAATATCAGTTTGACTCATTAAGTTTTATATTATATATATAATTTAATTTGATTTAATAAGCATTATAAGTTGAGTATAATTCAAAGGCAGTATATATAAACATCAAAACCATATAATCATTTATCATTTTATTTGTAATAAAAGCGAAATCAGACGTTATTGACGTTGAGTGAAATTGCCCCATTATAAACTGTATTAATAGTGCTATAACTTTTCTGATCCTAAAAATATATCGCCGACACATTAATAAGAATGTATGTAAATCTGACTAAATGTTTAGACGTAATTTCGCATCACTTTTTAACGTCGTTTTAATTTCCAAACATATAAATTTTTAATTTAGATATTTCAAATATTCCCGTCGAGTGGAACACAAAATTTGTCGTTAAAAATTAGTTACACATACAATAAATAACGCTAGCAAATATGTAAAACTACGTGAAACGTCTCTTGAATGACGAGAAACGTCTATATTACTTTTGTATAAAAATATACATTGTAAGATGAGCGTGTAAAAATACGATGAAAGGCTTACATAATTAATTGTGCAATTTTCGATACCTGATGAAGATGAAGAGATATTCCTATAATGCTTATTATTATTTCAATGCAATAAAGTTTCATTTATAATGGTTTTTATAAATTGTTCGAGTTATCGCAAAATAGAAATACGCGATACTTTTGGTATACATAACTTTAACGAATTTTAAAAAATTATTAATATAAACGTGATTGAAGAATTGAAATTAAATACACAAATACTAAGACGTGGATCAATTATCTGCGGTGTTTAGTTAGTTTAAAATATAATGCAATTTGAATATAATTGTAGCATAAATTGAAGGACCAGGTGAATTAAGTTTTTCTTAATTGGATTCGCGGCTGGAATGAAAGTTGAATCTAAGTATATTTATATGTCAATTTAACGCAGTCTTTAATCAGTTCAGTTTCACTGAAGTAAATTACATTTATAGTTTGAATTTATTAAATTCAAGCGTATAGTAATTAGTTATAATTCAAAATTGAGATGTGAATAATTTGTGTTTTAAGTATGCTGTAGAAATTATTTTAAGTATATTTAATAAGTGTCGATGTATAAATCATATTTATATATATATATATATATAAGTAACAATGAAAATATTGGTAATTAATTAAACATTTCATTAAAAATTGGCAATTAAATAAATTTTAATTTTAAAAGTTTAAATTTTAACTATCAAAAAAGTATATAATATGCTGTTATAATAAATTATATCTACATATATAAAAAATAGAATACTATATACAAAAGCTGTATTATAATCACACTATAACTGTTATCCTTCACCCTCGTATTTTACGTCAGAAATGATTGTACTTTTTTTTGACATCTGTGCCCCCCATCAGGTGGTAATAAGCGATTGTCATTACTTCAAATCCAGACCGGTTACGAAATTTCGAGCCTCGGTCGAAATAACATTTATTAGATACATATATAAATACAACATTTAATATTCTTCTGACATAGAATTATATTTTTTATCATACAATTGTAATTAAAAAATAATAATATTTTAATATCGTGTTTTAATATAAATATAAATTATATATCAATACAATAAAAAATGCATTAATATTTCATTGTATAAAGATGTTTTCCTCCGTTAGTTCAAACAATTTGGTAATATAATATTGGATTAGGAAAATGAAAGAGAAATGTATGTAATAAAAGTAACCATTATTCTTCATATGTGATTGTATTGAAAAACAAAATGTGTTTATTCGTATATATTTAATCCTACTTTATATGAAATATGCAATAAGAGACTTGAGCAATGTCAAATTATTTAGACAGGCAGTATGCCAATAGATTATTTTTATGTTAATTATCTACTTTATTTATTTATTTGTGTAATTATTTTTAATTAATTGCTTAGTTATTGATCTATAATTTAGTTGTTTCTTAATGTCTAATAGATTACATATTTATATATTTAATTTTTTATTTATTTATTTAATGATGACAGACATTATCATATCTATTGATTGTATAAGCAGTAATTCATCTATGTTATTTTATTGTATCTTATTATTTTTTTTTTAATTTTTTATATTTTATTTTATTACAATTATCATTTTTATTAAAATTTTTTATTGTATTTTATTCTCAATTTAAGATGCATAACTTAAAACGATTTTCATTGCGAATATATATATATAAGAAAAAACTAAATAAATATGATTTGGCGAATAAAAAAACGTAAATCCATTTTATATTTCTTATAAAATCCATAAAAACAGTTTCTTAAAACGCAAAATTTGATAAAAATCAATCAATACATATATAGATATTAACCGTTAATTCATCTAAGTTTTACCCATTATGGAATAAACTTGAAACTGGAAAAAAAGAGAGAAAGAGAAAAAAACAAATCCATTTCAACATATATTTAGTTGAAAAACTTTGTTTCAACTTCGCCATACTGGTCTTTCCATTTCTACACGTAATGCTTGCTACACACAAAACTCATATCGCCTATTTTATAGAAGGTTAACTTTTTACACCTTTTACAAAATGACTTTTTGTTCGGCAAAATATTGCAGATTTATGACTCGTTTCCTACTCAACCACATGCAAACGTACATACTCACACACACACGTTTCCATAAAATGTACCCGCGACTCACATATAAGTAATGCCTTGCCGATTAAATTACAATTAATTAAATTCTCGATTCCACGTCTAAGATTAATATACGAATATACCGAAGAATATTTCGCACATTGCATGACTGCGTTCTTGAAAATTGTTCATTTATTTGTATCTAATGAATCTTGTTTCATTGGTGAATTGCTCAGATGTCTGCAGCAGAAGCAGCATGGAATATGCTTTTTGCAGAACTCAAGGCCTCGGTAAGATGTGAATGAATCTAAAACCTGTTTCACTTAGGACTTCGTACGCTCCTCTCTGCCTTCTCTTATGGGAGTTTCGTTGAGACTTGGTCTAGCCAAACGCACGCAGATGTTCTCCTAGGGAAAAAGAACGACCGTCAATCGAAGTTCGACCAAAGGATTCGCTTATAATTGGTACACGTTTCAATGCACTCGACTTTAATATCGCTCACTGCTCGCCACTTAACTTAACTGTATGTCTTCATATTATGCCACGTAGCCGTGCAATTTCGCAATTTTCTAAATCAAATCCTACTGACATTTGACATCAAACTATATTCCGCGCGAGAACTCTAAAAACAATTAATCCACGAGTAAATAATAAACGATACGCAATTCAAAAGGATGAGTGATTGTTACTATACTTGAATGGTAATAATTTAAATTCGACCAATTAAAGTGGTTATAGCCGAAGTAGAAATTTCTCAAGTAACTCGCGAGTTACTAGAAATTTTATATACAAATGCTCTAGTAACTTACGAGATACTAGATAAATTTCTACTAGGGAGGTGGATTTTGAGGATCGAATTTTTATGTAGAAATAATTTACATAAATGTTGTACTATAATGAATGCCAGGTTCACAGATTCAGTTAAAAACGATTAATTGAGTTTAATTGAATTTGCGTTTGACTGTAATATGTAAATTTACAATTGACTACGATTAGCTTGATAAATTATATGCAAAATGTATAATAATTGTATTCAATTGTAATTTAAAAATGTTGAATTAAGTTCTAATAGTCTATATATGTCATATTATGAACCATATGTAGATACTATTTATAATTTAAAAAATAATTCAGTTAAACGAAATTTATGTCTATAATTAAATAGAATTTACTTCAATACAAGTTTCATAGTTCGTTCTTAAATAATCATTTGTGATTCAGCACGGTTTGGTCAGATTATATACCATTAATTTTAACAAATCTAAATTAATAAAAGTAGACGCAAATACATTTTGAGAAAGTGTATTTAAATGGTACTTAATGCTTGTTAGAAATTATGTTTTAAATTAAGATTTACTTATTGAAATGTACATTGCAGTAGTTATAATTATTATAACTTATATGAAAAAACTTTTATAAAATAAATAGATAGGATTCTCGTATAATTAAAATAAATAAGTAAATAAGTAAAGTCTTTATTACAATATAATAATACAATATAACAATATAACTACCCTCACACATTTTACAGATTATCAAATAATCTGTTTGGACAAAATATTCTGCACCTTCATTTTAAACATGTCTAAATATTTTGTAACTCGTAATAAATACGTCTAATTAATAAATATGAAATTATATCAACTTACCTTATAAGTACACTAAAAAAGTTTCCACAATTTTTCTCAGTGTTGCTTCACTTTATCATTATATTATATACAAAATATTATAAAACACAATACAGCAACTATATTATACATATAGTAATAATATATCCATTAACGGAGGGTTAAAAAAAAGCAGTAATCATAGCACTTACCTCGATTTTCGTTCAATCAGTTCAACCACAAACTTTACCCAAAACCATTTAAATCGAGCCAAAAATGCGCATTTAAAATACACATTTGCTCATCTTAACTGTTTCAAACTTCTTTCACCTTCTTTCCACCAAAATATTACCATTCAATTGTTCCAATCTCCAACCCAAACTCAAGAGCCGACTTTTGCCATTCCACTCAGCCCTATTCAAACTCGCGTTCGAAACAATTCAATTCGCAACCCTCGTATCCTCAAACGAGTTTCAATTAACGGCCGATCGCACTGATCTGTATCCGATTTGTTTGAAGAGATTACTTCTTACCGCGCGGAATAAGAAATACAGAAATTCCAGCGGCGATTTTCATCTTAACGTTTTTCCGCGCGCACTGCTTTATAGGAAGTGCATAATGGAATGGCAAAAATGGTTTGAACCTAACGGCGAAGGCACACTTTGTTTCAGGTCCTTAATAATTGCAACGAGAGGAGATGCTGCGGCGCATTTTATTACATTCCTGTTCGAATTGTCTTTTCATTGCACAAAAGACAAAAACCCCATTGTACATCCGTGTTATAACTCTTCGCGCTATCTATGGTTTTATATCATAGGCCAATCCTCGCGTTGCTCAAATCCGGAAGATTCACAATTTTCATGCTCAATTACGCCACTGCTATTCAAATTACGAATTCTCAACGGCTGCCTTTATTTTGTCCTCATTGGTTTCACACCGTTGATCCTACGACGAATCATTCGTTAAACAAACACAAATACATAAATAACATAATGACAGATCAATATCCTCGTTATTCGTATTCTGCTTCGACTCTTCCAATTTCAATGATGAATTCATTCCTTGTGGATGCGCGCGCATGTGTGTGCAATTCAATCCTATTGGGAGTCACGTGGTACTTACCTATCTATGAGCGTATAAAAACGAGCACAAAAACAATATGTATTTCATAAATCATTTAAATACGTTCGACGATGTCTTATGTAACTCGTTGTGCCTCCCAAACACCCACATAAAGTTGGTCCATCTCTTAACGTAATTCATCGAACCCGCGCGGACTGTCGATGTGCATATTTAGAAGTTCAAATTAATCATAAACGTAATAATTAATTTTATATAGGAGTCACATTATTTGTGTAAAACCGTTGTTTTATTAATATATTGAATTATCCATGGACAGTGTGTATATATTTTTTTATTTTTATTTTTTTTTTTTTACGCTTGTCTATTATTCAAAGTTGGCCAATTTTCAACTTCATGCAATATATAATCACTTGACTTCGAACTAAAAATTGAGCAAGTACCTTAAACAATCTCGTTTAATCCGTACGGTTTTAGAACTAACCTTATAAATCTTGTTACAAAATTTGTTCTAGAAAATATTCCCTCGCGATCAATTTTTTTATTAAAAAAAGTATTTCGAGTTACATAAAAGGATTGAAACAAATGTATTTAAAACAAATATTCTAATTATACTTTTACGTACGATTGTTATTAAATATTTTGACAAATTAGCAAGCAGAAAATGTCGGAATATGTTTCTTTCAAGAAAAATTTTACAACAAATTTTACATCATTATAACAAAATTCTATAATTAAATTTTGTTTTTTAGCCATGAATTATAATTTTTTTAAACTGCATATATATACTAAAAAAATAATATTAGAAATTTGACCAAACTAGATAATAAAAGGAGGAAAAGTAAGCAAAAACGTAAATAAACATTAGACAATATCATGGTATTTACCAATTATTTAGTAATATTTGACATATTTTTAGAATTTTCTGACTGTAATTTAACATATTGTTTACATTTTTGCCTATTTTTCCTACTTTTATTATTTAGTTTGGTAAAATTTGTAAGATAATTTTTTTCATTGTATATTGCAACTGAATTTTATTTTAATTTTACATATTTTGATCTTTAAGAAATTATAGATTTAAATTGAAAATTATTATAATCTTTAACGTTCATAGTTAATTTCGTAAAACTCATTATTAATATTAAAATGTGTTGATTCGACTAAAATTAAACGGCAATCATATATTTGGTTAATTTTGATTTCCAATCGACATTGCTGCGAAATTTTTGGCAAAGTAAATTGCCTAACGCAATCAATTAAATATTTTATATATAAAAAAAGAATACGCACTGTGGTAAGTAGTGATTGATTACTATTTTGTAGCGATAATAATCGCTTACTATACTAGTCAAGTGGCGCAGTGATTTTTTGTAAAAGCCTTTTTCATTTCATTCTTTGTCCAGATTGATTACACTGTAACATTGTACTGTGCACACTCGTATTGATTTATAATTTTTCTTTATTGCAATACACATCGGCATTGTAAAATTCATTTATGTAAGAAAACCACAAGTTTATATCGTTTCCAATAAATTATCACTGAAAATAATTTGAAAAACTTTTACTTTACATTTTATTATTATTATTATTATTATACGATAATACAATTTAAAAAAAAATTTTTTTTTTCAATATTTTTTTAATTTCATTATATAAAATTCAATTTATAAAATTGAGTTCACCAAAATATACAATAAACAAATCTAATTAAACAAGTAATTAAATAATATTCATACACATTTATATGTATACATATATACATATATAAAATTTATATCAATTTATTAATTACATATATATATACACATATACAATCCACGGTGTTAATCATCGGAATTAATAAATTGTTATATATATATATATATATATTACAAATTAATTACAAAGAACAAGTTCAAAATTATTAATATACATCGTAAGTAAATAATTTAAATAAAATAAATATTTCAATACAACAATATACTAATTTGTTACAATATAATCTAATAACCACTCCCTCAAATACGTTTAAATGTCGAAGTGTATTAATTTCATCACAAGTAATAAAAGTAAACTACCCAAAAAACAAACATAATAATCAATAAATAGATAAATAGTTACACCAAATAAATAATTAAAACATATATATATATATATATATATATATATATATTAATTTGACATTAACCAGTAACACCTAACTGCAATTTAGATACTCACAAATGTTTAACTTATCTAAGGAAAATAATAATTAATTAAGATAATTCAATCAAATTTGATTTGATAATTATAATAAAAGTTAATACTGCTGAAACGATGTCCAACATTAGTCTAATCCGCTTTAACTTCTTTTCATTTTCTATAAATCTATAATTATACTTTTAAATAACCTGCGCAATAAAACATTATGAAATCGCTAATTAACACTTTTTTCTATTTTGTGTTTAAACAAAAATTCATATATTATATACATATATATATATAAATTTTACGATCAGTCACTTAAATACATAAAATAATCATTCTCCACCAAATTTAATTTATAAAATACAAAGTAAATAATATTTCTATTTTACTCTAATTTTAATCATTTTAGGTAACTAATACCTAATTTGATCTACTATTTTCGTTTCGATAATTGTATTTTGTCATCTTCAAAAAATCACAATTTTATTATATATTTCATATATATATATTTCTGATGTTTATATTTATTTAGACTTTTATTTTCAAATTTATTTATCTTTTGTTAAAAAATATTTATTATAATTTCATTTCCTCAAAAACTGTAAACCAAATCGAAAATTGAACACAAATTTAGCCTAATCACTTTCGCACCTTCGAAAATGCAACACCGAAATCGAAAAACCGTTCTTTGTTTGAATACAAAACGCAGTCGCCCATCATTAGACGGCTGAATAAATAGACGAATGAACAATTTTGATTATAATACAAATCGAGTCATCGACAATCAATACCGTAACGCGTCACAAAAACCCTGCGTCGCGTTCGATTAACCCCCGCGCGAATTATTTCGAACTGCATTAATTTCCGAATACCTAATAGATCGCGCGCCGCGACTATAATCCCATTTAAATCTAACAACCCATCCAAGTGTTTGCTCCGATTTGAACATTACTCGCGCGTTTTTTTATTTTACCCGTGCTAATTAACGTGCGCGGTTAAAATTCGAAACGCAAAAATGGACTCGCAACGGTTTCAATAATTTACGGAATCAACGCGGTTAATTGCGGCCGTAAACCGACGAACAGATATTATCATTATTTATTAATTTTCGTATAGTAAAAAGATGACTTCACTAGATCACTAACAAGCCACACTCTCGTTTTGTCCGTATCAATTTGAACGTAACGCATACACGTACTCGTATTTCAACTTTCGACTTTAAAATATACATGACAATGCTGTTTTTGTTCTTTCTATTTTCACATTTTCTATTTTAAACGTGCAAACGGAGATTTATCATTCAAATGCGCAAAGTCCTTTAGCGCGGTTCGTATTTTAATTGCGCGAATTTGATTGATCGCAAAATTATATATCAAAAAAAAAAAAAAAAAACAAAAAAAAAAACAAAATAAAATAACACTTCGGTTTTGGGTTACAATTTTGGCCACAAACAACCAAAACCTTTTATTTTGAAACTAAACAAGAAAAAGAAAGACTGCAATAATTGCACGAACGTTGACTTTCCGATTTATTTTGACGCGTAAATATATTTATCGCTAATAAACGAAAAGAACGAGCGCCGTTTCACCGAAATGCCGGTTCGGAAAAGCGCGTAAAGTTCGGCATCGTTTCGGTTTCGTCAAATTACAGTGATCGCGGCGCGGGTCGGACGGCGAACTAATAATAACAAGAAGCAAAAAAATCAGTTTCCATAACTTTCTAATCCGAACGCACTATTAAAATCTATTTTTGCAAACAACATCCCTTCTCGTGCAAGTGTTGAACGTGACTCGAACTTGCCCCCCACCACCGCGCCGTCTTTCGGCAGACCGGATCGACGATCTTCCAAGTCCGAAGAGCGCCCGAAGTTGTCAGTATTGTGCGGGTACGGTGCGCGTGTGGGGTCGCGTCGGTTGCCGTCCGAAAAGGATATAGCGAGTAACAACGAAAAAGCGCCGTCGCCGGTTAATGTTCAACAATTTTTTTTTTTTTTATTGTGTTGACATCGCGTGGTGTTTTGACAATTCGTATGTTGTGGCAAGCGGTTGAAAAACAAAAGCAGCAGTTCCGCCAATTCCACGATGTGTACGTTTTAGGTCAGTATTTTGATTGCTTCCAGCCCGGCAGCGGTTTAACTGTCAAACATAATTTTAAATTAACAGGAAATCAACAGTTGTTTGAATTAAAAACAGTCGAAAAAGGTATAGCAAAACCGAATCTTGTTTACAAACTTACGGCTCTCGACGTTTATTTTATTTCCTACGCTTTTTTTTTCTCTCTCTATCCTTCTTTGGTATTCGAATGCATTTGATGGAATCGGCACAATTTTTTATTTTACATTAGTTTTATGATTTTAGAACGAGGAAAATTGTTGTTAAAAGTTTAAGAAAATCGTCAGAACAAACACGTGGGTTATGGTCCTGTGTTCGAGTAGAAACTCGTAAAGCAGCAGTGCATGGATAAAGACAAAAGCTTCGGGATTAATGTGGTCTTGTTGAGGGCTGTTAATGGAATGTATTTGTGTTGACATAAAAGACCAAAAGGTCGGAAACACTTATCACAAAACTTTATCCTGTTTTGATACTCTTTACATATAAAAAGAGAAAGTTGTACGAACGAGATTATTTAGCTAAATACGCTGCAATCACAAATAATTATTTTGAATAAATTATCCATTGATTTGTAGATGTAAAACTAGAGAGTATTAATAAGGTATATATTACGAATCGCATATGGCATAAATATTTATCTGACTGTTTACGTTTTGCTTTTCTTTGAATATTAAAAAAAATTTTTTGACAATTTCATTCAGTCAATTTTTTCGATTTTTGTTTTTTCTTTAATTAATGACAATATAGAATCAGATACCTTGTGGGTTATCTTATAAATCACTAAGAGTTGAAACCATCTTTATTACTGCATATTAAAAAAGTAAAATTATTTAAATAACTATAATTTTATTTATTATGAATAAACAATTATTTTGTAGTTACATTAACATTGTTAAAGAACAATTACTCATATGGGATATATAGATATGTCAATTATTTAAATGTATATATTTCACATTTGTTTCAATTGATTATTTCGTATGAAATGTCATTGTTATATTTTATAAAATAAAATAGATATGATTTTAATATATTATGTGGATTTAAGAATTGTTTGCTGGTATTTCTTTTATCATATATATATATATATATATATAGCAAATATTGTACTTTATATAAGAAATTCATATTGTTCCTTCTCTATGCATAATAACATTAATATAATTCATTTTTGATTTTAAAACGAATGTCCAAGATATCATTATTATTTTGTTCAATAATTATAGATTTTTATATTAAGAATGTGATTAAGCTTTTTGTAGAAGAAATCATTCTAGTTTTGTTCATTTGTATGCCAATATCAGTGAAGTGTTAAATTGTTTTCGTCATTGTATAACGGATTTAATGGTCTAAATCTAGCACCAATATATCAAATCTACAGGTACCGTAATTATAATGCGAACGCGTGCATTTGTGAAAAGGAGCAACATGCTCGCCAAGATGTGCCCGCATAACTGGACCTTTCATTTTGTAATTCTTATCTGCGTGTTAAATCATGACTTATACATATTTATTGCAGATATTAAAAGCATTTTTAATTTTGCGCTTTGTGAACTCTGGTTATTATAAATTATTTATTTTTTTACTTCAAGTAGACAAGGAAAAAGTGGGTCAAATGAAAATGATCTTACAATAAATTGTTAAAATCATTTATTTACATTTTTCCAAATCTCGTTTCAACTTCTAGATGACTTAGTAATAGTTTTGCGTATGTTAATAATGGTGGAAGAGTTTATATTTTATATATAACGAGAGATATATGTTACCTTCTTTAGTGATCATTATTTTATATCTATAATCTCATCAGGATTCGTATTCTTTTTTTTTAATTTATTTATAGCCAACCTATTATATAATATAAGCTGAACAAAGTAATAAATTATTTGAACTATTTTTTGTTTTGAAACAAAAAATATGTGATATTATATATTTGACAAAGTCTAATGCTATTATTTTGCACATAGAACATTGTGAAATATATAGTATATTTTTAAACGTTAATTAGTCGACTTTATCGTTTTACTTAAGATACATTATAATATATTTAATATTGCATATTTATATTTCTTATATGTCTATTAAATCTTTTTCGAGTTGGGGAATCAATGCTTGTACTGGTACAACTAATAAGCTTTTATTATTTAACAAAAATTTAATTTGAATAACAAACAGTTTTAATAGATTTTATTTGAATGAGTTTAATTTTTATTTTATTTTTATTTATTGATTTTTAAGTACCAAATTTTATATTTACTGCACAACACAATCATTTAATGGTTAACTTAATTTATTGACTATAATATTATATACTTTGGTCAATATTTTAAAACTCATAAAGTATATTTCATATACAAATGGATAGTTTCAGTTTATTCTTTTATATCTTTGTTTAACCCTCAGGTAGTCATTCTTTTCATCTCCATAAAATTTTAGACTTTATGCGTTTAAATAGTAATTTTATGTTTTTAACACGATATGAACTTTCTTTTAAAAATTTCAGTTATTCTTTAAATTATACTTATTCAATACAATATGTTTTTAAATTTTATTTTATTCGTAACTACAACATGTGGCAATAAAGCTGAACTGACAGATATATTAAATATCAAAACTTATATATATTTATTAAGACCTAAGAATATTCACATTCAAAATTATAACTTCGTTTATTAAATTAATTTTATTTTTCAATATTTTTAATATAAAGCACCACTGAACTGCATTTTTAAATGAACTTTAATTTTGATTTAATTTTCAAAATGATATTAAATATATTAAATGATCTCATCTCAAGTACTTTATTGAATTTCATACATTTAACGTCATTTATACAATAAAATAATTTGTCTTTTATAATAAATAGCTATATTTAATTGAAATAATCTTTTTTTCGATTACAATTTATTTTATCATTTTAAAATCTAGTTTATAGCAATAAACTCATTTAATTAGTTAATTAAAATGTGTATTAATCGTATAGTATTTTTATGGGATTAAAACATTTAGTTTTAGTTGTAAAAATGTTTTTGAAATAAATCATACAATAAAAAGTAAAAATCAAATGAACTCACGTACAAATAAGCTTTTAAATATTTCTGGGTTTTAATGAAACAGATGTCTAAAATCCTTTGTTAATTTCAAGCTATATGTTTGGGTAAATTTTAAAACTGATACTATATATAAAATTAAGAGTTTTGTCTATATGAATGATTTCAGTTACAGAGTTCTAATTTGAATTCTATTTTAGCTCGAATCCATATTGGTTCCAACGATTGGAACTAGATGCAATTAGTTTCTCGACAACTGTCAATATATGCATTTGTACAAAATGGAATAAACGTTTGTAAACACGTGCTAATAGGTTGATGTACGTAATGCGTGCGTTGGAATAACAATGGGTAGTGGTGTGTCTAAATTATAAGCTGCAAATAGACCACAATCTCTTTACTCTGATTTGCATATCTTGCGTTACTCAAATTATGCCATCTTTGATTTGGTAGCCAGATACAGCAACGCAATAATTACATTGATTTAAATAATTTTGCTTCAATTAATAAACATCAATTGAGCAAAACGCAGAGAAACAATGGAACAAATTCAGCTTGTTATTACATGTTTTAATTCTTTTTAGACCATGAAAAGAAACAATATGAGAAGTTTGTTATGCATATGCAGATGAAAGTCATCTAGTTGATTGATGATTAAAGTCATAGAATAAGTTATATCAGCTAAATATCCGATTTCATAAGCGAGTACATACGTGC
>JABFQC010001074.1:0-21264 GCA_022817085.1 Psilanteris sp. ZL-2020 | reverse complement strand
AACACAAAAAGTGTTAAAAAATCGCACAAAAAATGTTAAAAATTAACACGAAACATGTTAAAAATTATCATATTTCAGTCGTAATGCTCAATTACCATTATTCATGCTAATTTTTACTATCAAATTTTTCTCAGTGTAGTAATTATTTGAATTATATTTTTGTCCGTGTATTAATAATACAATGTAATTTATGAAACTAAAATTGCAATATCAACTCGCGTAAATAAAGTTGTTTTTGTAAATATATATAGATATAGCATCACGACTGCCGTACCATAAAGTATAGTAAATTTTTACTAAACTTTTTTCTCCGTGTAGTATCTTTTTTACCGGTATTTCTGCTGCAACAGTCTACTTTTTTAATATTCTTATATTATTATTATTATTATTATTATTATTATTATTATTATTATTATTATTATTATTTGCGTATTGTTATAACGCGCCCGGGATTAAGCCTCGTGAAAATCGATTGACGAAACGCGAAACGCGAGTGTGAGACGAATAATGGCGATGCTGTTGAATGATAGATAACGTCCAGTTTCGTGGATAACGAATTAGAAGCAATTACGCGTGTCGTCGACAGTTCTGAACGAACGAACGCGCGATCATTTAAACGGAGCCTGTGATAATCGGATAATTAATTCAGTCCTGATTGCAATATTAACTATTACGAATACTAATGGCAACGTAACCTTCGTCAAACGTACGTCACAGTCGCAAACAATTGCATCGCGATCTTGCGAATGCTCCAGCGACACCTGTTAACGTCGATTCAATAACTTCTCCACGCCAGAAGAAATCGTCCCGGAGCGAGGTGACTCTGCGCTGCTAAAAAAACTGTAGTATCATTGAGAGAAATAGATAGTCGAATTAAATATCTAAACAGTTTCGTTAGATATCTAAGATTATCGATATATATCATCGATTTATCCATATCGATATATCGATAATGTAAATCGAATAAATACAGATAGCTGCGACGAGAATCGAAATATTCTATTCAACAATACACTGAGAGAAATCAATGACGAAAAATTATTTATTTTTCTTTAATTTGGAATCATAAGTGAAAAATCATAATATTTACTATTTTTAAAAGCAATATATTACGATAAAGTAGTAGTTTTCTATGTAAACAACTTACTTTTTCCTTTGAAAAACAGTAAATATTATTCTTTTTCTCTTATGATTCCAAATTAAGGAAATAAATGTAGTATTTTTTAGTTACTTATTTCATCTCGGTGTGTAGATTGTCAGAGATTGTAAAACGATATAAAATGACATATTACATGACATATTAAACATAACCTACAATTTTTACAATCTCGACTGTTGAATTGAACATCTGTTTATTCAAATCGGTTAGTTTAACAATCCAATCATAATATCTAGATTGTGAATTTAACAATCTTTTCTCTCAGTGTACGCGTGTCTTATTTAAGACACAAATCGACTTAATGAATACACCTAGGTGTCTTGATTTGATGCACAATATTTTTCATTAAGACATCTGGTGGCTTAAATAAGTCACTTAGTGTTTTAAAAGAGTGACATTTGAGACATTTTTTTCTAGCAACGTGGTCGGCAACTAATAAAGCGTCTTGATGTCTTAAAATTCAAACATTTCTCAGGGTCTTTGTCGGTCGGATGTGTTAATTGTCGATGTTGAAAGCAGTTTAATTCGGGTCTTAATGAAACTGATATCGAAGCATATGTTACATCATTTGAGCGATACAAGATATTTGGATGTTAATTTAACCCTGAATTAAATATACTAAGACAATGCTGGTTTGATGTGTATTAACTGAAATCAATGTGCAAACGTAGAGCCATGCATATGAATAACTTTTTGACGATGTTTTGGGGAATTATTTGTGGGTTTTTGATTTTTGTTTGAAACTTTTAAAGATTATTCAGTAAAATTATTTGACAGAGGTTTAGTAAAGAATTGTTAATACAATATAAATGTTTTAAATCTTGACGTTTTCACGGCAGAAACGAAACAATTATTTAATAAATAAGATACTTTTACTATCTATTCTATAAGTCTTAAAATAAGACATTTACATATTCATCTCGTAAAATATATTAAAAATGTCTGATTATAAGACATCGTATACGATTTTTCATAAGAATGTCTATATTTAAGACACTTCGATTACTAGTAAACGTGAAGAAATACAGAAGCTATAGAATTGAAAGAATCTAACGATTTTGAACAAATGACAATCTGTAAACAGAAATCAACATAACCGAAAAAAAAAGTTGATCAAAAAAATTTTTTTTTTCGGTCATTTCAATACACAAAACAAATCCATTAATAATGATGCCCACGCGGGCACGTATTAAAACAGGCAATACTATATAAACCGAAACTTCTGAACTTGAACTACGGTAATTAAACACAAACAAAAATGATATTGCTCCTTATTGACAGAATTGATGTCTTTTAATTCTTAATTCTGATTCAATTGCGCCGTCGTCTTTATTATTTTTGTTTTCTTCTTTTTCATTAAAACTGGATTTTCCGCGACGATGGTATTGCAAATAAAGAAAAATCTATTTCTTCGAGATGAAATTATAAGTCGTTTGACAGTGTATACACACGGGGCGGCGTGGCTCGAAATGAAACGGACTTCTTGCATTTCGTAACGAAGGTGTATCGATTATTTATATTCTTGACACCTCGTAATTCCGTTAGCGCGACGTTCAACAGCAACGAAGCAGTACTCCGCGAGTTGCACTTGTCCCGAATAATTTCACCCATTTCCGATCGCAAGCGATAAACATTTTGTATTGTTCGTTGGGGGCGGCAATTCGTTGCCAAGCCGGCGATCTCGCTTACGCGATTGAAAAGCATAACAATTTTTGTTTGAACACTCCGTGAAAAATTCACATTAACATAACCCGATAAAATCTGTATAATGAATACCCCCCGTAGATGAATATAGGTTAGGTTATACAATTTAAGCAATAAATATGTATTAGAGGCCCTTATTGATTTTTGCCTTTGTGATTGTGCTTCGACAAACTAACAACGTAGACATCCTGTCTATTGAAAGCAAATAACGCTCGCTTTGATAAATCAAGTAATGGTATATGTTAGTGCGATGACTTCTAGGTTATGTATACGCATAATAGACAAAGAAAAAAATAAAGAAAAAAACAAAAAAAAAACAAAAAAAAAAACAATCGAGGTTAAGTTACCGACTAGTGATCTATATAGTTAATTGTTTTACGATAAGTTTATATTGGATGCGTGTTACTATAAGAGCATGACAGCATAGTTGATAATCGATCGAATAAAACTGAAAACTTTTATTTTCAGGATTTTTACCGATCAGTACAGGTAAGTCGCCCAAATACAAGTTAATACAACCTTTGCTATATCGTTATTGAGTTCCGTTCCCTGTGGAGTGAATTTTTGCTTGGATTTATACCACTCCCCTTTATAATTCTTTTCAGTTCCTTATTTCCCTCTTCAATCAGGATTGATGTTTTTTGAATCAAATAAGACGAATTACTTTTTCGCCATCAAAAGCCCACGAGACGGCGCGGGAAGGGCGATTTTTTATTATCGGTTAATTACAAACGGCAATATATAGATAATGTCGATTCGCAGCGTTCGTATGAAAATTAAAATATCACGATATATATATATATATATATATTTCACTGAGAGATATAAATTAAAGAGAAAAATTACTATCTGTATTATTAATTCGGAATCATAAGGAAAAAATCATAATATTTACTATTTTTAAACGTAATGTGTTGTAATAAAGTAGTATTTTTCTATGTAAAAAACTTAGTTTTTCCTTTTAAAAATAATCAATATTATTCTTTTTCTGTTATGATTCCAAATTAAGGTAGCACTAATGAAAAATGAAAAACAATGGATTTGTTTGAAATTTCACTCAATTAAAATATGAATAATTGCCTATAATTTTACAAAATATTAGAAAAATTGACCATCTAGAAGTAAAGTTAGCCTCATGGAAGGACCTGTACAACAATGGAAACTGTACAATTGATGTTAACAAAAAACTAATATATTACAGATTGAATTACGACAGACAATATAGCAAATTTTCAAAGCAATTGCATATTTAGTTTCTTACACTGAAAAAAATAATCTTACAAATTGTACCAAACTAAATAATAAAAGCAGGAAAAGTGAGCAAAAATGTAAATAAACATTGGACGATATCATAGTTTTTAACATTTGTTTGGTAATATTTGACAATTATTAGAATTTTCTAATCATAATTTATCATATTATTTACATTTTTGCCCATTTTCCTACTTTTATTATCTAGTTTAGTAAAATTTGTAAGATTATTTTTTTCAGTGTAGAATAATAAAAATAAAACTTGAGAGTTGCTATGTATTAGAAAATCTAATGTATGGATACAACGTGGCCACTCTTCAGAATAGAAACCAAATCAAATTATAAATTCCTAAAAGAAAATAGTTGACTAACCAATCAAAATGTTGTGACAATTAATTTTAAAGCCAAATATTCCAGTTTAAATTATAATAATCTATCTAAACTGCATATTTTATACAAAACAAGAAAATCTCGTAAATAGATTTTAGTTTTTAGTTTAGTATAAAATTAACTATTTAAATATTTTATATATCATAATAAGTAATCTCTTATCAATAATTATCAATAAGAAAAATATATGTATCGTTTATATAATCAATATTTACAAGTTACCTTTATAATTAACTAATAAATTATTTGAATTTTGAACATGACTGTATCGACAGTACCACCATAAGGAAATAAATAGTAATTTTTCGTCATTCATTTCTCTCGGTGTAATATATACATTATACTTCGATGGTAAAGCGATCTGCACGATGACATCATCGGAATGATGATTTTCAGTCTTTAGAATGAAACCGTGCGATTTTGTTATTGTTAATTCTCTCTTTTTTTTCTTTTTTATTTTTTCGTTTCTTTCTTCTTTCGCTTTTTCGACAAGTAAGGCGTGACGGACGATCGAATGCTCGCGAGAAGGGTTCACCGACTACTTCTTTTTCTTCCACGACCAAACGTCTTGCACTTAGCCGGATGGAAAAAGCATACGATTGAGTGAATTATCGGCTTTTTATCCCGCTTCTTTATGGACTCCGATAAGTGCGAACGACGACGGAATACGAATTAAAATTTGTTCTTTTCGGCCGCGCATTGCCGGTGTTCCGAAAATCCATTAATGCCCTCGCATAGGATAATACGTAATTTGGCTATCGTGAGTCGCAAACTTCTTCGTCTGTGCGTTTCTTTGCTCGAATAATTAATGAGAGCACCTCTTGAGAATCGCGGGGTCATTCTTCGAAGAAAACATATACGTCTCCGGGCTTTTCGTCGGATCGTCCGTCTGCGGTCAAATTTTACGTGGAGTGGTTATTATGATTATTGTTTACGTTTTCTGTACAAGAAATCGCGTACGTTTCGCTCACTAATTCGGACACCAGTGTCTTACGCTAAGAAAATGAAATTGTACAATTTACATTGTAACATTTTGATGTTTCTCATTGGTTAAACCAGTCGAATGCCGTTACATCATTGCGGCTGATGTCGTTCACTACATTGAGAAAAATGAAACACGAAAAATTACTGTTTACAATACTAATTTAGGTCCATATGATACAAATCGTAAAAAATTCCTTTTTTTAACAGTAATATATTATGATACTTCAGTAAATTTCTATGTAAATAATTTGATTTTTTTCTGTTAAAACTAATAATTTTTGACGATTTGTATCATATGGCCCTAAATTAGTATTACAAACAGTAATTTTTCATGTTTCATTTTTCTCAGTGTATTCAAAATGTAAGACTGGTACGATGTGAAATTGTACGACTAACGATGCACATAGTTCCCCTTACGATTTTATTTTTTCAGTATATTTTGAGACAAAATTTAATTAAGCATATCAGCTGTGGCTTATTCAGACGATACACGTCAATGACACTTACTTTTACAGCGTTGAAATGTATGGGGCAAAATTTTTTTTTTTTATTTAAAAATTTTAAAATAATTATTTGTTGTATTATTCTAGGTGAACGAATAATATTGAAATATAATATTGTATTAAAAATTAACGTATCTGTAAAGCAAGGTGCTCACTGTTTGGTAACTATTTGGTAGCACTAATAGTTACGGCCCTGTTATTGCAACAATTATAATGAAGTAAGATATGAAATTTGACATATTTTTTACAGCGCGGTAATATTGTAATACGTAACCTACATGGAAAAAAGTTATATTTAAAAAATTGCGATTTAAATGGTAAAGCGTGGATACTCTTGCAAATCTGATAAAAATTACTATATTAGATATAGTAAAATAATCAATATCCGTGCCAATTGATTCAACTTATTTAGTATGTTATTGTTCAATATAATTTATCCAGTGTATATATAGTTAAACGACTTTTTACAATATTTCTACATGCAAGTTCTAAAAAAAGATTATACAAACATATATAATATATATATAAATACGCGTATAAACAGTTTCATTCAAACATTATTTGACGTGTAATTCTTCCAAGTGTATAACGAATATATGATTATTTTCGTGTAAAGCCGGGCTTTGAGTGACATTAAAATAAGCAAAACGCGCGTATCGTAATTACTTTAAAAATACATCGCCGTAATTAGCGGATTTTAATTTCCGTGAAAAAGTTCGCGTAATAAATATTTCGCGTTATTATTCGATCAATTTCATTTCGAGCGTAATATTAAAAGCTCGGGTTGACGTTATAACCATTCAAACTTCGGACTCGGGATTGAATCAGCGCAAAAAGACGTTTATATATATATATAATATATATATATACATATATATTAATATTCGCGCGCGAAAAGACTGAAAACCGCCAGAATCGAGCGAAACGTGGCCTCGTTGCATTGACTGGCGTCAACCGAAAGTTTATCCCGAAATTCTCAAGATGGCAGCGTTCCATTGGAAGCGACTTTTGTCTCGGCGTTGCGGCATTGTAAACGGAATACAAATTTAATTTAAGCTCGCTATTTATGGCACTTTATTTCAGATTGGACTTGACGTTGTATTTATAGCCGCGGACCGTTTTCGTGAGGTATCGTTTACTGGTCGCGCCAAAATAAAAACAAACAACCCGACGCCATCGTCCAAATGGAAGTGGAATATTATACAATTGCGACCGAGTAACAATAATCAATATAATATATTTAAGATCAAAAACTGATCGTAAAATAATCTCAAAAATGAGACCCAACAGATCAGGCAATTTTATAATCAAATTTTGATCAATTTTATATCAAAATTTATAAAGTCATGTAATTTTATAATCAATCTTTCATCATTTTTTGATAAATATTTCATCAGTTTTAGATCATTTGAAAGTGATCTCATTTTTGAGATCATTTTACGATCGCTTTTTGATCTTAAATACATTATCAATTTTTGATTTTTTTTTTTTTTTTTGAAAAGCGGAAAATCGGTCACGGCTTTTTATTCCCTTTTTTCAGTCTATTTGCTTACCATTAAAATGGTTTGAAAAAAATGACGTTGGTTTAACATTGACACCCGCGGATTCTTGCAATTTTTTTTCTCTCACTCCAAAATTACGTTCTTCAAATTCCCCGAATTTCCTAAGCATGCGTTTGCTTGAATTTTCATTTTTCTACGCAAATAAACGCAAAAAGGAAAAAAAAAAGGATTTCGAAGCAATCCAATTCACTTTGTACGCGGCTCTAATTATTTTATATTTTCTCGTTACATCTCGCTTATTAACTCCAATGAATATTCAAAATTAATATTAAGCACGGTAGTTTCTACAATTTGTATGTTTGAATTTCTGTTCGCATAATTATGATTCAAGACTGCGGACCTGAAAAAGCATTCAGCGGCGTGTCGTCAGAGTGTAAAATTACCTTCAATTCAAGCGGCATCGATTTGTCCGAATGCATATGATAATTAAACATAAGCGAAGTGATTCTTAATTATTAATAACGCTGCAACTGGAAACAAAAGTAAAACATTAATTGCAGCGTTCCGTTTGAACGCGTGTAAACATCATTAAACTTTTAAGGCGGCGCGTTCGTTGGCGAATCAAAAGTAATTCTGTGTGTAACTTAAAAAATAAATTTCAACGCCGACCTTCGGATCGCAAATATTCCTATACCAACGGCAAAATCGTCATTTCGACGAGGTCGAGTTATTGCAATTAAATGACAGGGACAAACGAATTCGCTGCAAAATACGACGATGCCAAAAATTTAATAAGACAATTACATTTGATTCGTATTCGGGATTTGACTGTCGCAACGTAAATTGATGAACGTTGCATCAATATTAATTAAAATTTGCAATAAATTGATTGAATATTTATCAACGAGCGAAATGGTTCCGTTCGAATATAGAGTTGACATTGATCAAAATTGTACATTTTATTAACCGAGGGAGATAAACCTAGCGCAATATAGTTTTGTTATTTGAAACGTGAATTTGCCCGTCGAGGGACATTCGCCAAATCGAAGGTAATAAAGCATCACTTTTCGTGCGCGCGCCGACGAAAACATTTCGCTTCGCGCAACGATATCGGATTCAAAATCGCTTGCCTAATTTGACGCGTAACAAATAATACGTTATCCCTTTTCATCTGATTTGCAATTGAAAATAATTTTGTTATATATTTCATATGTAACATCTTGTTATTCGTAATGGCGATTCTTTAAATAGATAATTTATTGGTGTTTTAGTAAACAATATTCAAATGAGATTCTTAAAAAATCTAAGTATTATGTATAGAACGTTCATTACTCAAAGCACTCGCGAAGTATTTTTAGTTACAAAACATCAAAGTATTTTATTACCGAACACTAATGGTTTATCAACAATTCGAAATTTGAATTTCAAATTTGCCCGTTCCTCGCGTGTATAATATTTTATGTATTTTTAACAATGATACGTCTTTATTGTTCACGATTTAATACAATTTAGCAGACGAGCGACTCGATGGTCTTGCAGACGAATTCGAATCGTCGACAACGAGCGCGCAATTTTTGTTGAATTAATTTTAACGAAATGCTCCGATTAATAATTTGTATTATCTTAATTCTTGTTGCCGCGCTCGGTGAGTTGTTAAAATTGTTTTTCTACGCTCGGCGAATCATAAAACGGCTTTGGGTGTCTTTTATATTTGAATACCAAGCAGTTGTAATGTATTTTAATGGTCACGATTTCGCATCAAATCGCACGATACCGTCATTCGAATGTCATTTTTATTACACAAATGATGTATTTATGTATCATCAAATTTGCCAACTGTTTGGTTTTCACATGAATATATATATATGTATACACGAAAGCGGTGTGAAAATTATTTTTCCATTATTCCGTTTCGAAATGAAACATCGTTCGTTTGACGTAATAATTATAATAATTAAATTAATTAATATAAATTGTAACGAAATGAAAATCGCAAGACAAGAAAACAAAAGCGTATCATCAAGAATGAAAGTTGAAAATAAATTGGATTTCCGAAACACATCGCGTATTAATTATTTTTACTCTAATTATTATTTATAATGGAACGTTATATTGAATTGGCGTCGTTCGTTCGTTCATTAAAATAAGTACGGGTTTCAACCAAGGAATTCGCGTTCTTATCATGCTACTTCGGAATAATTATCCTTTCTGAAATAGCTCGAATCAAATAGCGAAATAAAATGAACCGAATCATTCAATAATATTATAATAATATAACATTTCGATTGCGGCCAATACAGAAATTGCAAAGACGCGAATTTACATCGCAAAATTATAGCTACTGCGCTGCGCAAAACGTCGAAATTGTATGTATAATGTATTAATAAGCAAACCGCATTTACGTTACGTACAATCCATGCATCGCGCAGTTTCTCGGCGAACGTTTTCTTTGCGGTTTCAAAAATATATAATTCGGACTCGAATCGTAAATAACTCCACTTGTGCGAATTAAAATGACGAACGAAATCGATACAAAGTCGTTACGTCGACTAATTAAATCGGAGCCAATTTGGCTCGACCGACCCAGAGTAATTAAACAAAAATCATTAGAACGGCATTCATTGCCGCGGATGAAGAATCCGAAAAGAAAACAAAAAGGAAAATAATAAAACAAACTCGTCTTTCTACACCGTTGCGATTGTTCATCCAACAATTCCGACGCTCAGACAATAAACAAAAAAGCCGTCAAATGAAATATATATATATATATATACATTTATATATTTTTGCCCGTTTCATTGTGACCAAGCACAAAGATAAAGATATCATTGTCCAAAGCCGCGACTTAATTAGAATCATCGAAGTACGTTAACGCGGCAAAATGCAAACTATCACCGCAAAGAAATCCAAATGTCCCTATATTCTATGGGGAAAAATGATCTAGAAAATTATTACTATATAAATCCACTGCAAAAGTAAGTATTGTCTGAAGCGTCTTAATTTTCGACATCAGTGTCTTTCATATTCTTTCATATTCAATGTAAGAATACTTTGTATTGGGATAATTGATATCTTTAAGACAATTAAGACGTAACCATCAGATTTGTATTTACCACACGGGAAAATATAATGATATAAATCCAACACAAAATGACCATAATGACTATACGGCGTTGATTCAACACAGAAACTTTTTAAAATAAGAACGAACAATTTGTTTGAATGAAAACAATCGAATTCTAAGTAAAAATAGCCGTTGAGTTTATAAACACGGTACATCTAAAACAGTGTACAATCTACACGCACATTGTTGTAGGTCCAAAATATTTTGACTATTTTAAAATCATTTTTATATAAATTTAATGCCTTATTTTGTTATAGCAAAATTAGCGTGTGGTTGAAAAATGTTTCAAAATACAAATTGCCATAAAATGTATTAAAATTTTCAGCTGCCATAATTATTACGTTCAAACAATTTACTCGTTTACAATAAATGACAGTAATTTTTATATTAATTTCTAATACACTTTTGACATTCACGCATACCGATTTTTCCTACTTTACGCGAACCTCCGCTCGGCGATAAATAAAAAGCAAGAAAAACCAAACCTAACCCAACCCGTTGAACGAATATATCACGTGACCTCCGGCTGAACTCCCGGGACCGACGCCCACGATCGCTTCGCGTCTAGCCGGCCGATGCCGATTTTTTGGCGCGCGACCGGAAACGGCTCGCCTTATCAATCGTTCTCGCGTAACTCTCGGGAGAAAGCACTTCCGAGTGGCGCGCTCGTGCGTCGCGTCTCCTTCTCTCTTGCGTCAAAAACTGCGATCCCTGCTGCACGTGCGCAACAACACTGCGCACTCTTCCCGCGCAAATCGCGGCTCCCACTACGCGCGATCCTCGTGAAAGTAGAACACTTCGGTCAGTTCGGCACTACGGCAAACGACGACGCACCGATGGGCCACTCGCGCAACCCTGTGACGATCGCGGCCGAGTCGTAACGCGGACGGGAAAAACGGGCGACGGCTCGCTGGTGCGGTTTGAATTTCGCGCGCCACGGCACGGGGCTTCCCCGGTTTGCCGATCGTGACGGCCCGATGACTCGCGAGTATGGTGCGCGCAAGGACGCGGATCGCCGTTGTGTTGTGCGGAAACCCGACCTGTGCAAACATGTGATGACTGGGATGCCCGTAGCCTAAGTCCCGTACCTTTTTCGGTGGGCATTTGGCCGCGGCGGGGTTCGCCGCCGTCGACGATTGCGCCGACGGAAAAAGTGCCGCGGATCGCCCGCCTGATTGGCCGACGGTTCCGTCGATCGGACTCGCGCGGAGGCGAATTCGGTCGCGAGGCCGCGCCGCGTTTCATCGACCGGTCGGATAACGCGCGGCGGCGAATAAGAATTCGCTTTCCGCGCGAATCGCGAAAACAACGCCGCGCGCGAGTGCTCGAGCGCCGACGGCCGGAAGCGGCGAATTTGAATAATCGACGCGCGGTCGGCCGCGAGCGACGTTCGCGACTGAAGTCGACGGAGCCGCGCGTCGTCATAATTTTGTCGATCGCGCGAGCGCAGCGGCGCTTTCGCTCGCAATAACAAGCGCTGAATATTGACGTTGCCATAAATTACACTTTGATCGGCCGACCGCGGCAATAACAAATCGACGCGAAATTACGCAACGCCGCGCGGCACCCGACGAGCTCCTATATTAAACTGGCCGGCGCACGCGGCCTCTTGAACGGTTTCCAAGCGGCCGATCTAGTTAACGGCCGAGCTAAAAATCGACGCGAAAAAGTCGTCGGCGGGATCCGGTGCGGCCGCGGGTTGCCGCGCGCGGTTGGTGGAATTGCGAATTCGATCTGTCAAATTTCGTCGCGCGGCGTGTTATTCATAAGCCCGATGGAAATGATTATCGAACGGGCCGCAGAGTCGGAGAGTTTCGTTGCTAAATGAATGCGCGATTTGCGGCATTCCCGGGGCTTGTAACGGTTCCTTCGCTGGCGCGGAGGACTTTTCGCGACCAGTTTTCAGTCCCTTCGCGCAGCGCCGTTATTTCGTCGGTAAATTAATGCTCCGCGTACCGATGCCAAAGCGTCGATTAATTTCGGGTCTATTTTGTTTATTGCAACGCGAATCAGGAAGAGGGTTGTTTCGGATTCACGATTAGTGCTACGAAATTAATGCGATTGTGTTAAGATATCCGAGTGCCGAAAGAATCTCACGATGCGAATTGAGACATTTTGTGCGCCAAATTACCGAATATTGCATTTACACTAATCTTTTAGAAACGCATTTAATCAGATTTTTTTAGTTAATATTAATATTAATTATAGAATTCAGAAGTTTTGTTTTCCGAAAAATTATTATCATATCATTTTGCGAAGAAAATTATACGATTCTATCATTTCACGTTAGATCACGTTTCGGTTTTTGGTTTTGCGGACAGCGAAGAAAATTGTAGTGTCGTTAACATCGAACTTGGTTAATGATGCACAAACTGAAAGCAATGTTTTAGATGACAAAGTATATCGATGCATCGGAATTATTCAAAAATAACAAAATGACGGGGAATTCGATATATGTGTATATACGTGAATATATATAGAAATGCGTGATTCATCCATAAAAGAATAAATAAGTAAAAAACGTTGCTTCTTTATTTGTAATTTTAAATACTTTAATAGAAAATTCCGGAAACTAGCTTAATGCAATATATTATACGAATGCATTCGAACTTACGCAATTTCGATGCTTCGCAAGTTTCTTACATTCAATCTTCGCCGTGTTTAAAGTTATACTACAAACAAGTTCCGAACATGTATAACTTTAACATTTTTCCATTAAATATTTCAACAAACTAAATTTATATATTTAATCATCTTGTAAGACAGCATTTCTGTTTTGAAAATTACCAACTTATGTACCTTTCACATATTTATAACGTGGAATGTTTGTAAGCCGAGCAGAAACTCGCGATCAAGATTTGTCTCGTTGCGCTTGTACCGTCTTTCGCGTGATCGATTTTGATTTAAATATTCGTCATTCCGGGACGATTGCTTTTCGCGCGAAATCGTTTATTTTTCAAAACAAAATTGTCAATATATTATTTTCGATGCCTCTCCTCTGGGCCTGAATTTGTAGAATGAATGAAAATCATTCAGAAATCTAAAAAAAAAAAAACAAACACACACAAAAACCTAACAACAACAAAAAAACAAAACAAACAAAAACATGAAACACATACACAAACCCACTGAAACACAAAGACAAAGACAAAAAAAAACAAAAATAAAATAAGCTCGAATGTTCAAATTCGCAACTTCCTCGTTTTAATACGACCGTTAAACACAAATTGCGTTATCAAAGAAGAAACTCGCTTAATTAAGCTTCGCTATATCGGTAGATGGCGGACGCGCTTATCAGATGGTCCCATAAACCATTTCGTAGTTTCGCATCGTTCGTACGCGCCTTCGCCCCGTCAAACGTGTTTCCGTCGATGCTGCATTTCAGCCGGTTACGTGCGTTCCGAATCGCGAATCCGACGCCGTTAAAATTAGCCTCGTCTGAAGAAGGGTTTATATATGTGCCGCGCAATTTGACGCCGGGTCAAAGTCAAAACCAACGTACGCGGCGTTCAAATTTGAGCATCCGTTTGGCAAAAATGTCGATCGGCTTTTTACCGGAATCATTCGAACAGCCGCGGGTTAACATTCGATATTTTATAATACAAAAAAACGCGAAAAGCCGAAATTTGAATCTGAACGTATTCGCATTCGACATCGATAGCTCGCGGCTCGAAATATTGTAGGATAGGGTATTATTGTTGATAGGTACATCACTAACTAGTGATACATATATATAAATATGTTAGACAAGGCGAGAGCAGAGATAGATCGAGCCTCGAACGAGAGTTGTTTTGATTTTGTGACAAATATGTTGAAACTTATATTGAAATTATATATACATTTATTATATAAATAGTTTAATATATAAATCAAGAGATTGTTTTATTGAAATCCATTGAAACTTCTACAATATGCGGTGCTATTTACCCTACTTTTGTTTCATTTTTTTAGACATTTATATACATTCCGATATGAAAATAATCTACGAATTTATTAACATTGGATGTTAAACGTACACGGAGACAACGTTTTATCACTACTACTCGTAAGATGGAGTTTTTAAAAATAAAGATTTTACAATATTTAAATTGAGTATTGCAGACTTCTTACGAAAAATTACTATATTATATAGTAATCTATACAGTAATAAAGAGTATTATTTTCATTGTTATAAAAGCCTCATCCTACGTGTAGTAGTAAATATAGTATTTTTTGATAAAACGTTTTCTAAGTGTAGGAATTTGTTTGTTTATGTTTGGAATATGTTTCAATTTGTTTTCAAAATTACCATCGAACTTAACGTAAAGGAAAAAATAATGATATAAATCCAACACAAAATGGAAATTTTGACTACGGTGCTGATTCAACACAGACACTTTGTAAAATTAAAACGAACAATTCGTTTGAATGTAAACAAACGAATCCTAAGAAAAAATATCTGTTGTGTTTATAAACACGGTATACCCGAAACGGTATACAATCAACACACACTTCCTTGAAGTTTCAACACATTTTGACTATTTTAAAACTAAACCATTCTTATATAAATTTAATGCTTTTTCCGTGCAGAATTAAAATTCTAACGTCGTTTAACGTTTAATATTGTGTTAAACGAACTAAATTTTTATACGAAAACGTACATTTCCGTGCATTTATCCTCCGTTTATGATCCGTTCGGTAAAATTTTGTCGAGTGTACCTTACCATCTGCTTCCGAATTCATTCGACATCGAGAAATTTGCAGACAATCCACGCAATTCCCGTCCCGCGGTTTTTGATTACAAACACGCGTCACGTCAATTCAATACAATGATCGAACAATCATACTCCCCTTAAAATTAACAAATAATACTGAATGAATCGAACATAAACGCGCAAATCTCGAGCTTTTAATTTATCACAATTTCTTATCAAACGAAATGAATTTCAATTCGCAGCGCAATTCAAAGGGCGAAAATGAAAGACACGCTCCCATTGTCCGAACGGCAAATTATAAAGACGTAAGCGTCGCGATTGGTTCGGCACGTTCAAAGGCGAAATCCGGGCGCGTCTCGCGTGTTTCTGTATCAAATGAATCGGAAGCGGCCGATAATTCGCGAATCCGCGCGCGAAAAACTGGTCGCCGGTATAACGCGCGCCGATTCTCGCCTCGGCGTGCAAATTTCTCGCTAAACGTTAAAAGTTAATTAAACGACCGCGTCGGATGAAAAGACCCGCTTTTTCGTCGGGAACTTCTCCGGTTGCTTTCGCTTTAACGCCATTAAATCTGCTGACACGCGAGGACCCGCGTTCATAACGTCATAGTTTAATCTCCGGCTTTTCAAACGTCCGAGAGTCTAATGTCCCGTTTTCAATTTCGCAGAGTCGCGCGATGTACGCGTAACAAAAACGTCGTCGCGTGTTTGAAGCTGGCGATTTTTCGTCAGACGTCGGTGTCGGTGAATTTGGTTTAACGCGGAACGGTTGACTTTGCATTTTGAGTTTCGAAATCGCCGGTTTTTTTTCGAAATTATGTACTGAAAAAAAGTACGCTGCAACCTAGTGTATAACTTGAATATTGTATGGTTGAATCAAGAGTATCTGGTGACGGAAGTGTATTTTTTTATTCGAATGAAATTGGTAATAAAATTAAATTAGATGATATAACTTAAGATGAAAGCCAATGTAGTATTGCACAAATTCTTTTAATAACCTGTGAATTTAAGGCAACTACAATCATACAATTAAACTGTTTATAATAGCATTATACTACAAAATTGGAGGACATTTTGGTATGAAAAACTTTACTTTTACAAGAAAAAATAGTAATTTCTAAATAATTATTTTAATGTCACTAAATAATTGTTATAAGCAGTAATTTTTAAATATTATATAATATATTTCGTTTCCGCGTTTGATATGTCCATAGTTTATTAACAAACAATTGAAAACTTAAAACGAAATTATTTGTTTATCATAAATTTTTGTTACTTTCAATAATATTCAAGTCAAATAAAATTGATTCAATATAATAAAATTAAACGATATTTATATTCTGTTCAAAATAAGATCCATTTGTCGGACTTAAATACAATTAGAATTAACTAATTAATAATAACGAATTCAACCCCTGATTTGCTTGATTCAAACCTATTAAAAGTTGATTCAGTACAATTTATGAACGCTTCCAAGTATATTAATAATTTACTTGAAGCAAAACATATTCTTAAATGTATATTTATATATATATTTTCGACTTCATTCAAGTACAATATACTTGATTCAAGGAAAAATTTTTTATCAGCGCGACGACAATAAAAGAACTTGCGAATCGAATCGGTCGAATTGACTGCGAGCGAAACGTAAACGCGACGTCGAAACGCAGCGACAAAATAAGTTTACGCGGAACGGGGGAAATGCTGAAATGACAAATCAATAAAAAGCCGTCTAATCGCGTTAAAAATAGACGTAATCGCGAGTCGCGACAGTTGTTTCGTTCGTTTTTGTTTTCACCTTGGCGTCGCGGCTCGTTTCATCCATCAAAGTCCCCCGGAGCGATCCTTCGAATTATAACCGTCTTTCGGGCCGCGAATCCGTCGGTGTCGCGCGCGTGCGCACTTCGGCGCCCACCCGACGACTCGCCGATTGCCGACGGATCGACGCCGATTTCATCGCGCGCCGAAAAAGCGACAATTTGTCGGCGCGCGGAATTAATCGAGACGCCGCGCGGAAAGGGCGGAAATTGAAATTCGTCGGTTTGCGGCTCGCGCTGTCGTCGGGTTCGGTCGCATCGACTTGCGGAGGCGCAAAAATGCGCGGAATAATTAATTGATTCGCGCGACTGCGAAAGTTGCGTCGCGAGCGCCGAGGGGTTAAATAGTTTGAAATAACTCGAAACACTCGGCGGCGGGTATAATTAATGACCGATTTTCGAGGTTCAAAAACTCTTTGCAATTCCGGCGACTTTTTGCGTTCGAAACTCGGGTTCGACGAAAGCGACCAATTAGCGTCGAAAACGACGGATCGTCATCGCCAAAGTTCGATTAACTATATAAGCTGACTTTTCCGAACCGAAGTGTTTACTACGTTTGATTGCGATCGACTGCGGATGTCGCCATTGGTACACAGAGAGAAATTTGATAGTAAAAATTAGCATGAATAATGGTAATTGAGCATTACGACTGGAAAATGATAATTTTTAATATATTTGTGATAAAATTTTGGATAAAATATGTTCAAAATGTTACATATAACACAAAAAGTGTTAAAAATAAACACGAAACATGTTAAAAATTGTCATTTTTCAGTCTCAATTCACATAATTCGTGCTAATTTTTACTATCAAATTTCTCTCAGTGTACCCTTCGTTGTGATTTTGACAAATCCATGAAGATGAAGTTATCGTTTGACCGTACACGGAGAGAAAGAAACACGAGTATTTATAATACGGGAATATTAAATTCGAATAAACTGAATGTTAATTGGTAGTATGCTGTCAGATTGTCAAATTTTGATAAACTAGTTTAGGTATTGATGACAAATACACTGCTAAAAAAATTGTCTTACATGTCACAATTTTAAGACACGAAGTGACTTATCTAAGTCTTGATACAAAATATTTATACATCAAAATTTGTGAATTATTGTAGTATATAATATATTATATTATTATTGAGGGTAACATAAAAATAAAGTAATCCGAGCGTTATTAGGTTTTATCTTCAAACGTCACAATCGCTATTAAATACGATAACATTTTTATGTGGAAAATTATTATATTTGCAGTATCACCATAATAGCTTCAGATAATACGATGATACTTTTATCACAAAGGAGCTATGTCCTAAGCAATACATCGTTGCACATTATTTTTATAATATATATTTATATATATATATGATATTAACAAAGTGTATGGCTTGCAAAGCATTTATTATATGAAAAATACGAATTTGTATGCATCATAAATTGCGGAGATATTTTCATCTTGATAAGATTTATTTAATCATAAAAAATATTAATTCCTGTTATTTATCATATTATATGAAAATTCAATATGAAAAATGATAATAATATTGATTAAAACAAATTAATATATAAATAAATACATAGATTGTTCACGTTTTTCGATTATTGTAACAATAAAAAAGTAAATATAAATTTAAAATAAAATTAAACACAATTTCATTTTAATTACTATAATTACTAATTGTAACAGTCCAATAATGTAATCACATCATTTGATGTAAACAACTGAATTTTATAATTGAGCTTTTGCAATCTGAATAATTTATATTTAAATTTGATTATCGCTACAACAACAGCTTCAATGTTTCTCCTGTAATTATAAATAATAAAAATTCAAAAAGCTTTTCATATTTAAAAAACAATAAGTAATATACTTAATCCGTTATTATCTTAATAAATTACATTAAGATGAAAATAATAACACCCATAACACTTATTCTATAATTTTGATACTTTTAATTCTACAAATATACAAACCATATGACTATTATTTTCATTAGAATAATGTCTGCCATTTTGTACTTTAAATAATTAATTATCATAATCGTCGACAACAAAATGTCTTCCGCGTGGAAATGATAAAAAAGACGGACACGTTTCGAAATTACGTATTTTCAGTTCAATAAAATAACGAACGAAGCGCTTGCACCTGGCGCAATGCGCAAAAAAATGATCTCTCAGTGTCGATTAAAATATATATAAAAATTGTGCAAAACGGAATTTCGAGGCCATTCATGAATATATTAATTGATTCGCGTAATAATTAGACAAGTCGCTATCTTAAAGTCAGAGGATCACATGAAAGTTGGTAAAGCCCCTCGCGTTTTATGTAAATATACGTTGTATAAATATGCGATAATACGCAAGTTTTATTTATTTCTATGTTTTTGCGAAAAAAGCTAAGCTACTCGAGTGCCTTAATTGCTGCATTATCATATAAACGACTGTGACTGCCTGCTGCAGCGATCAAGCAGTTCGCATCGCCAAGTCGCTGAATCCACATTTCGATTATAAAATCGGCAATACAGCGTAAATTTCCAAATGGAGTATAACAGAAATCGAGCAAAAATTTTACGACGCGAAATGAAATAAGCGATTCGTGAGCAGGTTAATTAAACACCTTAAGCCGCTTATTTGATCAATATTGAATTTCGAAACCAACATTGTCGTTTTTGATTTTATTACAAAATTATTTACCGAAGTGTTTCATAATGTCAATTCAATGCGATCGGGTAAAAGGAATGCCATTATTTCGGGAATATCAAAGACGCGATTCAAGTGCGGAATAAAAAAAGCGACAAATCGAATATTCGGCGTAAGCGCATGTTCGACTGTTTCAGCGTCACAGGACTGATTGTCGCGAGTACATCCCTTTTGAAATTCAAATCTTAAATCTAATATATGTATAATCCACCAAGTGTCAGCTGGTGCTCGCAGGAATTAGGAGTCACTGAGGTGTATAAGATTCCATGGTGTCTTCCAAATTAATTCAAACCCTTAGTATTCTATAACAACCTAGTATCGGATTCCACGCTACTGGTATACGCCGCAGCCATTTGATCGTTCAAAGTTTCCCAAATTCGACCATCTGTCACCAGCACACGTTCTACCCCCTCGGGTGTAGCTACCGGAGTTGACTTATACAATTCGCAAAAATGGTTGTTTTGCACGAATTCAAGTGGATTTAAACGTATATTTATATTTATATTAACACGAATGAAAAATTATGCATTATTTCTTTAATAATTTTAGTCGATTTTATTTATCTTTATGAGGACTTTGAAACATCAGAAAGTCAAAAATTTTAGTATTAGATGTAAACTCCTTTAGATATAAAGGAAGTTTAGTATTAGATTGTACACAAGCCTTTTGAAAAATTTAGTAAATACGGGAAAGGGGCAGCATTTACATGTATTGTTGTTTTATTGTATTTGATATTTTGAAGAAAGATTATAATGGTAATAATTTTTGGTTTTTGTTTTTCAGAAATCCTTGGTGAATCACTTGGAAGAATATGGTGAATAAAGCAGTAATAGGAAATATTTATAACCAAGAATACACGAGTTTACAATTAGCAAAATAGGAAAACTGTCATATGCTATAATAATGAATAAAAGATGTTTTGAATGAATTTTTCGTTTCATTTCGATGACCGCAGACAGAATATATGTTTTTCAATTTACGATTCATATATTATTTGTTTACTGTTTTAAAGATAAAATTCTTGTTAAGATTCGCATATTTCTAACGTGCAGATTGCTTTCTTTATAATTTTATTTATATCTCCTTCAGTATCAATGAATACAAAATAATTTTAAATTTTCGCACATTTTGAATTAAAACTCATTCTTTTGAACGTAGATATACAGACGCACTTATCAAATTACTTTTTTGATTTGATTTCAATAATTTACCATAATTTGCATAATTTTATTTTTAAAAATAAATTTATTATTTAAAAAAATTATATATTAATTAATTAAAATAGAGTTACCTCAGGATTATGAACAGATAAATACCCATGTGGAAAAGTCGGTATTGTTTGTAAGTTAACGATCGATTCGATATTGGCGCTTAGTTGACAAACGACTGTCTATGAGCGACATCGAACCGATACAAAAATGATCGTTTTTCCAACATT
>JABFQC010001073.1:0-21265 GCA_022817085.1 Psilanteris sp. ZL-2020 | reverse complement strand
ACGTGTGAGTTCGTGCTTTGTCAAGCACGTGTTGTTATGTGTGTGTGTTGTGATTGTGAATTCATGATGTACGTATAGGTCATAGTGGTATTCTTATCAGTGTTTGCAGTGTTTTCGAATTGTGATCTTATGTTCGTTTGTGGTGTTTGTTGTGTATTATTGATGTGATCAACAAACTCAATCATGACTTTTAATTTTAATTAAAAATTAATATAAAAAATGAAAGTTTTTTTTTTTTTTTTTTTTTTTTTTGAATAAAAATATGTAATAAATTTAATGTAGTTTAAAGTAGCATTAAAGTAAAAATATAATATCAAATATCCCTTACATTAATATCAAGCAAAGAAACATACGTTAATAAAACTTTGTTTTATTTTGTCTATTAATTAATCATTAAATTAAATTATTTTTTAGTTTAGTAAGTAAAAACCCAAAAAATTTCCCTTTCTATCGCCACTATACTATACTTATACACAAATTTCCTATTTTCGTATAATCAATAAGAAAATATAACAATTTTATTAAAAACGTTCCATTTTATACCATAATTTTCATTTCGCAAAAATTACTATTATGCCTAACAATTTATATTATACAAATAATAATAAAAAAACCCAAAAATATCTTCGCCACAAAATGTTTTCGTATATCGCCGTTGCATTAACCCAATAAATACCATTTGACACACACATACTCACACCCACATGGATACATACATAATAACTCGAATTCGACATTCCCGAAATTTATCTTTCATGCCTATAAATAAAGCAACATTGTATATTATTTCCCCCAAGTGGCCAAGGTGTCTTCACAATCCGATGCAGAATTAATGGCGTTGTCCCGTGAGCTTGCGCCATGAATTTGAAAAATTAATATCTCGGAGTCGTGAGAGCAGCAAGCGGTGAATTTTCGGGCAACGTCTTAGCCATTGTTTGTGATTCGAACGACGTTGCGAATTACTCGCGGCTTAATTGTTCGGCTTAATGAACCCGCGCTTGAATTTCACCGCGCGGATCAAAATTGGAACGGACATTAAGCGGACCGCCGCGTTTGCGCCGTGTTAATCCGTTCCGGTCTATTACTGAATGTTTAACGTTAAGTGTTCTTTTAAAGTAAGTCACTTAGGGTCCCTAGATGGCGCGCCTCTCGCGGAACGAAATTGAATTTACAAAGCGTAGCCCAGCGCGGACGAAAATATGGCACTGTTTTAAGTGATCTCGCGCGTTTTATTAACATTTAATGAACGCTTATGCCCGACTTTGGCGGCCATTTCTGTTTTATAGTTAAAGACCGTAGAGTTTTTGCAGTCACTACTATGAAACCGAAACTTTGGTGTTCTTAAATTCGTAATGTCCCATTACGAAATCTCCTCGTGTTAATCGTACGAAGCCAGAAGAACGGGTATTACCGTCTTCGGCACTGATTCGAGCGTTATCGATACGTCTGAGAATCCTTTTGGTCCTTTTTCAGCCATTAATTGGCGTCCGTTTCTTTCGATAGGAATAACGACATCCAGAAGGTCGAAAATTAATCGAAGAGTAATTTTCTTTTTGTTCATAAAATTTGCATTTTTCATCCAAATTCACGTCGATTTGGTTTATGTTTGAGTTTTAAACGAATTCCTTTTACGAGGAGGGTATGGTTTAATGAAAGTTCACAAATTTCATTTATTTATTGTCAAAGTTTGTTTATTTTTGCTTGTAAACAATATTTTAAACAATTCCATTATTAAATAAATACAAATTTATATAAATAATATCCATTGGAGTGCAATTTTCCATTTTCGTCAAACTCAATTTCCATTCGTTTTCAATTGCATGTCTTCAATCCTGTTTGAAATGCCCTCACAAAAATATTACTTATCCAAACGACCTGTATTATATTCTTAATTTCAATAATTCAAAATTATTTGCAAAACGGATATTCTCAATTTAATAACTTTTCAATTGTAATAAAAATATAAAACTTCTTTTAAGAATTGATTATGCATCCACCAAAAATGAATTTCATCATAAGTTAACTTAAAAACTTACTTACTTCAAATTAAAAAATTAATCAATACCTAAAATATAAAAATAAATAAAAATAGAATTTTACACAATTTAAATGAAAATTAAAACCAGCACTAAATCTTGATTATAACAAACCATCCATGACCTTCGTCATAAAATCAATTGTGTACAACTTCAGCGTGATCATAATAAATCGCGTCGCAATGTAAACACCGTTCGACGACCTCATCCACCTTCAATGTCATTACTCGCATTTGTAAACAAACCTATTATTCGATTTTATATTACAATTATATCATTGTCAAAAGTCACAAAACAAAATTATTTAATTCTTACCGCGCGTGCTTTATATATTTATTTACGCATCGCAAGAAATATTACCGCGCGCAGATCGAAATACGTCACGTTGATGTACCGCACTCGTAGGGACAGCGGTCCTCTACCGACCCGCTGAAGTTGCAACAAAAGCCCCGCAAGACTCGTGTCAACTACTCCTACCTTTGATGCGCGAACGTTTGACGCGATGTGACCGCGACGAAATTAAAAGGAACGCGAATTCGACTGTGACGCACCTACGAGTGGTCGTGCCGCAACTTAATGCGTCGCGCATTAGGCGGCGCTCTCAAATGGACCCGCATTACTCCGCGAGGCCCTTCGCGTTTAACGCGGATGTCTGCCGTTAGGGCGCGCCTCCTTATATTGCTACAATAATGCTCTCTCCTGGATTCCTTCGCGATCATTATTTCTCGCTTGACATTACCGCTTTCGTTGTTGTTGTTGGCCGCTTCCTCTTCTGCATTCCTTGGCATTATTTGTCGCTCAAACGCGATCATTTATATTGCACGAACGTCTCCGCGAGGGCGCGTTGCTGCAACGCCACCGCCAGACGTTATGAATAATTAATCGACTGAATGCCCGGCGTTTTGTTTCGGAACTATCGCAAAGACGATGCGATTCCTATGGTTCGGTTTCGGAATTCAGTTGACCGAACGCGATGACTGCACGGCAATATATAACTCGTAGTTTCCATCACCGTCTGCATCCGGTTTTAGTGCCATGGGATAGACAAGAACGACGACTTGAGGGATGAGATATCAATTCTTTATTACTAGTGTTTTGTTAATTAATAATTGCATTTTTCTTAATTATAAGTTATTTATTATATCTATATACTATATTGTAGCAGGAGATGGCAATCGTAAAGAAAATTAATGACTTATATTGAAATGACCGCTAATTTGCGTTTCGCGTTTCTCGGGTTGTAATTAAATCAGGGAATGAACTTTTTGACGTAAGCAAAAATATATTTTTTTTTAAATTTTTGAATACATCTTTATATAATATCACTGTGCTAGTATTGAAAAATATATTAAAATCTCAAGCGAATGTTATATTAAATATTTTATATATATAAATGGCGACGACTTCGACGCCGGTGCAGCAGAACGAATTTTGCATTTCACATTCTCTTTCATTTGCTTTCACATTTAAGACATTTCTTCCTAGAATTAATGTTGTTTTAATTTATTAATAAATAAAACTAAATTTCAATTTTTACAAAAGTTATTAGATAGACAAATACGAATAATAAATCACGTTCCTCTATAATAGTCGAGGGTTACGTACACAGATGGCGCCGTGAAAGCGATGACTTTCGGAACACTCGGCGATTTGACGAAGATGTTTTACGCGCTTTAGAGAAACGTTATTTGATTGATATTCGTGCCTCGAACGGGCATAAAACCTGACAGGATTCTTGCATTGCGTCCGAGGATCGGCATTGTTTCGCCATGCAAATCGCGATTATACAAAATAAAAGTATTAAAACTTACTGCGCGCGTCTGACTCGAGGAATCACGCGATTCACGATTCGAGTGGCGTCTAATGCGATGAGTGACAACTGGTGGCGCAACTCTCGCGTCACGATTTTAATTCGATCGTCGGAGCCGACGAAACCCGAACCATCGACGCGGAACAAATGCGCCGAAATAAACGCGCGGGTGTCATGGCGGATCAGTTCAAAAGAGACGATGCAAATTTTTGACATTCACAATTCCAGCGCGTTGCTCGCGAAACAAATTCGGATTATATGAAAGTTGTGCTCGAAATGCCACGCTGATTAATGCCTCGCGGAATACGAAACATAAGCGCTAATCCCGTCCGCGTCTTCGCGGACGACCGACGCGTTGATTCGCGTATCGCGCGACGCTGTCGGCTTTTCGGTAACGCGCAAAATACTTCTTCGTAATCAACGTCGCGGAATTTTATGGACTTTTAATTATTATTGCGTCCATTTAACCGATTTAATGACGCCGTCGGGTCGCGCTTTTTCTGAATATAAATTGAGGTTATGTTAACGGCATAATGTTAAAATAAGCGCGGGCTTTTTTTTGCCCGAGCAAAATATACGTTCGTTAAATTGCTACGAAAATACGGAAAAGATATTATCGAGCAAAAAGAACGTAAAGAGATCGTATAAAAAGTGAAAAATATGTAACTTGTTGCAATGAAATGTATATTATTACGGCAAAATTTATGTAACTAAAATCCCTTTTTGTCGCGTTAATTTAATGTTAGTAAATCACCTTTCAATTTGCATATTGTATTATATGTTATAGAGGCGTAAAATGCTTATTAATATTTTTATAGTCGCATCCATCTAAGACCAGCGCGATATAACGAAATTCGGTCTCGGATATTTAAACGCGCAACGTTAAAACGATGTTCATTTTTTTGTTTTATTTCGTTTACTTGTTATAATAAAAGCGTCATTTGATCGACAATGCTTTTTGCGCGAAAAACACTGTAAAAAATTAATCGAATTCAGAATGATTCTTGGAATAATTTTTCGACTGCCAATTAACGGAACTCAATTAAATTATTCCAAGAATCACTTGAAACGAAAACAAATATATTTTCAAAAATTAAAATATTTATTAAAATACCTAGAAATTTTGTTCACAAAAATGCGCAAACATAATTTCTATTGAATTCGAATTTAACTAATATTTCTCTAAAATATATTTTACATTTCTTTTTTACCAAGGTTATATTTGTAAACATATTTCATTTTTATCTTTGAGTAATTTCCATCGGGTAATTACTCAACATTTTTCCTCAAGTGCAATCGTAACAACGAATTTTCGTTTGTCTTCGACTTAACAATCGAATAGAAAAGGACAAAACCCAATGCATAACTGATTTCTGTTTTTGTTAAACATTTTCATTCAATTTTTTTTTCTGCAAAAACACGTACACCTCGCATCGGCTTATCTAATTATTATAATAACGAAGAAACGTTGTCGACGCCTTAAAAATCGCGTGAAAAATTATACACCGACTATTAACGCGCGTTTAATGTTCGCGCGCATTTTTTATTTCGCGCGCAACGTGCGTGCCATAAATGCGGCCACGGCAAACGCATACGCAACATAAATGTAAATGCGAAAGTTCTTTATGACGTGTACAACATGTATATAAATATAACGACACGGCCGAAATGTGTGTCGTACGAATATTATACATGCACTAAGTATTAAACGAAAACGTTACACGATGTAAATTGCTTTCTGCGCGCGACAAACGTTTAACGTTGAATTCGTATAAAACTTCGCGCTCGGCTCGTTATTAAATAACAACTTACGTTCTCGCGCAATTACGCGCGTTTATGAACAATATGTAGATTTTAATTTACACGCGTTATTTGTTCAACTATTTTAATCGCTTTACGAGTCCGGCTGGAACGCGCTTTAATTTCGTTTCAAAGCCAAATGATGCGCGCTTTGTTGACAATCAAGTGACGGCGTGCGTTCCTTCGCGCATAAACTTGCGTCTTAAAATACGCGGAAAACAGCGCCTCGCGAACTTTTCAGAATTAGTTTCCGTGTTTATAATGTTTTGCGCGAAACAAAACGGACGGTACATTAGGAAACAAACGCGCGGGATCAACAATGCGACGATGAGTCGGTTTGACCTTGTTTATTGACAAAGTTTAGGTTTTAAAACATATTGCCAGAACGTAATTAAACCGTTATTTTTAAACATCTATTTTAAGGGCGCGCAGTTAGGTTAATATAAAGTGTAGGTTTTACATTTTTTTGTTTCTTTTTTTGTTCTCTTTATGATAAAGCTCCGTTTAACGACGGGAAACGTGTTTTTCTTTCAACATCGCAAACTATCGCATATTATTGAATTGATTCGAGTTTTAATTAATTTCATCCGAGTAAAGTGTGTAATATCTTTTTATGCAGTCAAATTTAATTATGCATCTTGACAAAGAATTTTCGCTCAAAAGTTGCTTAAATGTAATAAATATTTAATTCCACTTTACATTTCACGGTTAGGTGCTCGTTTTTAATTGGACGTATTATAAAGACTCGAAAAAGAAAAGAAAAAAAAAGCAAACAACTGCCCGTTTTTCTTTCCCTATAAATAACTTTAAATATAGTTTATATTCGTCCATATTTAATTTCCGTGTTTACTTGTTCGTAACTTTTTACGCGATTCCCGCGGCAGGGAATTATAAAAACATAACGGTCATTTCGATTACGATACAGACTTATTAAATTCGTTCATTTTACAATCAATTATAACGCAACGATTCGAAATGCGGGTGTGTTTATAAATTGATTAATTGTATTTATTTATATTATTTTCACTTTACCGTACACGCAGCACTCAATAATATACGGGCAACGGTATTTTAATAAAATTTCGACCTTCAGCCACAATGTTTACGTTTATAAAAATACCTCGCGTCTTCATTGCATTACAATCAACCAAAACAAAAAAAAAGAACAAAACAATTACTAATTTTATCCACTTCAATTTAATTGTCAACGATCATTAATACCGCGTCGCATTCTTTCATCGTCAACAAAGCTATCGTTTCGTCCGAACGCGATGTAAACATAAATCGCGGCCGAATAAATTCGGAGAAATGATCATTAGACGAGCGGCGGTGTTTACGTAAGGTGCGATTGCGAAACTGACAAAGTGAGACGGCAAACTGGAGCGTCGTGACGGGATCGCGGCGCAGTTATCTATATGTTCGCTGTGATAATAAAGAGAAGCAAATCCCCGGCGAAGATCGTGAGAAGCGACCGAAGTGTGCCGCGCGTTGTTTAAATCAAGTTTCGCCGAAGTTGTTCGACGCGGCCCGTTCATCATTCCATTTATCACGCGTCAGTCGCAGCGACACGGCCGACCGGGATGAACGAACGCTTCCGAGTCGCCGGCAGTCGAATGAAAGTACGACGAACGAGGAAGCGAATGGGAAGCTACATTGATTCGTCGAAAGTTTGACATTCATTGGCTCGCGAGCGTGCCGCTTTAAATGCAAAAGTGGCCGTCAAATACGTGACGCGACTACGATAGGCGGCGATGATTCTGCGAAAGTGGCCGCCATTTTGTTACGTCTTTTCAATTTCGCGCCGTTAATTTCGCCGCGCCGAATGTTACGTACGAGAGACAATTTCCCGCCGAACTTGCCCGATCGCGTCGCCGACCTTTGCGGGCTTCTGCGCTCGGCGATTTATGGCCCCGACGCGATCTTTTGTTTCGCCGCGGAACGCGGAAGCAACCGAGTCCGCCGAGCGAGAAGCATCAACGCGATGTTCGAGCCGATGACATCCGTGTTTACGTTGACAATCTTGTCGGCGGAATTTTGTGTTTCGATGTCTAACGAAAAGGACGCGCGGTGTACACAAACATACAAAATGAACAACGCTGCGGCGGCTAGGTCATTGTTTTGTTTATGTTTGCGGGTTTATATTTCGGGTGACCTTTTTGAGTCGGTTTTAAAGCATTGCGGATCTTTGGTTTTAGGTATTGTTGTTATTATAAACGCTGTATTTTGGTGATTGTTTCTGGAAAAACTTGTTTATTATTGAAATTTATGGTTAAAGTTTTGTTGTGTTTAATAATTATGTATTATAAAGTATTATTGTAATTATTTTGTCAATCATGTGCACTTTTTTGTACGTCGAAAAATTGAATAAAGATAAAATACTGATAGGCTTCGTGTCGTCTTTGTTCTTTTATATTCAAAGTAATATTTATTGTCTTTTGTCTTAGTAATAAGTATTGATGATCAACTTTGTAAGATTCATTTAGAACAAGTTTATTGTCAGTGCATAGTGTTTCTTTGTTTGAACAAAGACCGAGTTTATGAATTGTTTTTAAAGTAATAAAAACGACGTAGATGTTTTCTATGATATGACAGTTTATATAATGTATGTAAATGTGTCTGTTGGGTGTAAATGTTTTTTCTATTTTTAAAAACTTCTTCGACTGTTTTTGCACGCGTTATTTCAACTTTATTTATTATAATGTCCATAAGAAAGTATGACAGAACTCCTACAAATATACATATATTTGTAGTATATGTAAGTATATAGCATATGCATTAAATACCTGGAAGTATGACAAAATAGTACGAATTCTTTATTTTTTTCGGATTTTAGACAAAAAATTATTTATGTATTAAACAATAATAAAATATTTAATGAAGTTTATAAATATATATAATAATTTCTGTTTCAGATCGAAAAAGTTGATAATGGACAAAATACCATTTTAACCAAGAACGGTTTCAAATGGCTAAAAGATTTTGGGAAATTTTGTGCCATTAATTGTAGAAATGTATACAATAATTAGATATGGAATAATTTTGAAAAAAAGTTTATTTTGAAAATTAATAAATCATCGATAAGTTACACTGAAGTAACACAAGGATCAGCTGTAATGGACCAAATTAACTTATGATGAGCAAATAATTGTAATGAGCAAATTGTTCCAAATGGCTAAAATGAAAATCTGGATGGAATTCTGTGACATAAAATGCCAAATTATATTAAATAATTTTTAAAAAATATATACTGATAATTCTGCAAAAACCCAAGAGTAACACTTAAAAATAGACAAAAGTTAGTCTCAATCAAAATCAATGGGAAACAACTAAAATAGTAAGGTTTCATTTGAATAACGTCAAATTGAATGTTCAAAAATTGCAGAATAAAGTTTGAATAAAACTAACGAATTTAAATTGCAAATGTTTTTGAGAACTGAAAAAAATAACGGAAACTCTTGCAAACGTTCTTTCTAAGTGTAAATAATAAAAACGTTAAGATATGTTAACTCCGTGACTTTAGCTCCGATACATCATCTTAAAGTATAATATCGATTCTTCAGTGCTAAACTCAAAGTACCAGTGTTGCATATTTTATTATATTATTGATCCCTATAAATCATGACTCCAACTTGAGTTATGCGCATTTCTTTAATTCTTGTCATTACCAATTCCAGAGTATACAATTTAATCAATAAATATTTTTAACATTTTTCAATGTTACACAAATTTCGGTACTTTGTAATATTGACAAATTATATCGTAAAACGAAGTAATAATTCGAATAAAAAATTAATTTCGTTCTCTTTTCGCTTCCTTTTTTATTACATTTTTAACGTGTCCAAACGGTTTACAGCCTCTTCGTCAATCCGTTCTTATTGGTAATTTCACTGTTACAACAATAATTTGAATTGTTGTATAAAATTTGATTATTACAGATAATATCTTGATTTGTGTCGAAGATCAAACATATTCGCATCGATTGTCGAGTTGAACAATCGTATAAAATATAAGTTCGACATAAAAATTACATTTCATATTCCGAAAACTTACTTATCCCAAAGACCCTCTCCTCGAGAATAAAACCGTCGGTAAAATGAAATTTCGGCCGTCAATAATAAATCTCGAGTCGGCGCGGCAATCTCATCTTTGGATATCAGGCGATCCGCTTTGAATATAACATTCAATTAAACAAGCAAAATTGCCATTGGTTTCGAACCGAACGGCGTGACAGTCTTTCCAATTCTAATTTTGAAATTCGTTCGGGAATATTAATTAATTTAAAAAAAAAAACAGTATTTATTTTGTTTCAATAAACTGTTCTCAAACATTTAATAGAAAATTATTATTGAAAATAAAAATGTATCATGACTACTTTCGTGAAATAATTATCTATATTATAACCTTAATTACCCAAAAGATACAAAAGGGTAACATTTAACTGAGTTAAAGTAACTTTCGGAAAAACCTGGTTATTTCACCACTAAGTAAGGACCACAGTTTCAATGAAACTGATACCACAAAGTCAAGCAGTTTTGACGAGGTGCTTCGCTTAGATGGGTGACTAACCAAAGTCGTGTACAAAGATAATTTTTTTATTTTATTAAGTCAGATATCCCGCACCATTATTACCAACATCTCATGTATTTTAACATCGCAGCTCACTTTTCAGTCTTGTAACGTTGCATTAACACTCTTTTACAAGAAGAACCGTTTTTTTCTGTCTCCATTTTTATTATTTTTTTCCTCCTCCTTCTCTTTCAAAGTTCCACTAAGAAAAACTTTGTTTCAACGATTCCTTTCGCCAACACTCTCGAGGGCTTCGCTTTCAATGACTACCATCTGAAGAAATAATGACGAGCACATGACAGATTATACGAGTCCCGTTTGAACTCGGCTTTGTGGTGGCATGAAAAAAATGAAAGATAAAAATAAAAAGGAAAGAAATATAAACGCCGAGGAAAATAAAAGGAAAGGAACGATCGTCGTTATATCAGAAGCGATTGAATCCGAGCCGACTTGACGGCAAAAGCGGATTTGCAAAGCGGTCCCGCGCCTAAGAAAGATGTCGCGAGGCGCATCTGGGATTTGCATTGGACGCACCGAATGCCGCTGTAATTATTCTTTGTAATTGGAAAAGGCTTTTGCGGGATTAAAACCAATGGGTTTCTTGATTGTTTGTACGATCGATGGGATGACAATTGGATGTTATCGTCTTACGAACTTGTCAAATGTTGAGTGAAGTGAGTTGATTTCGGATATGAATCGCCGATTGGTTGAAGAAAATGATAGATGAATATCAAGGTCACGCGGTGATGTTAAAAAGTGTTTTATATAATAGTGATATAAGTGAGGAACCTTAGTTTAAAGTGATCGTGATGTTAGAAATTAATTGAGATTAAAAATGAGTGTTATTGTAAACAAACGGATGTTAACAATAAAGGTCACTTTACAAAATATTTTGTATTTATGATAAATATTATGACTTTTTCGAAAAAGAAAGTTATTTGTTTTTTATTTTCATATTATGACCTTATCAATATTATCACCAACACACCCAGGTTTCAAATAAACAAATTCGTCCTTCATGAAGGAAACGTGCAATTAAATGATTGATTACTGCATTTAATTACACCTCCAAATATATACACATTTTCGCTGAATGGACATATCAAATATAATTCGAATTACGTCATTCTGGCATGTGTAAATATGTACAAAACTACCCTTTGAAGACATTTTCCAAACCCAGTCCTTCCTTTGGTCCTTTATACATACAAATGCATCTACATATATATTCAACGACTCATTTATGTTCGTCATTTCTCTCCGTTACTTCAAAAATAACAAAGTTCCCTAAACTTCGACTTTATATTTACCATAAAAACAGTATCAATGGGGGGTCAAAGGTTGTCTGTCGAAGATAAACGATCGCGCTTAGGCGAAACTGAATTGGTATATATATGTATATATACCAAATGTATATATATATATATACATATGTACCTATATAAGCAAGCCAAGTGACTCCGTCAAGGCATGCAAATTTAAATGCCGCCATTTAAATACAAACAAGCATCGATCGGCGATACTCGCGCACTCTTTGACGGATCAATTACATTTTGTCGCGAATGATAATTCGCTCGAGGGAGAGTCAGCTTCGTAAAAGCGGAGCCATTAATAAGAAGTTCGGAATGTTTCAACTCAAACTTTGAGGCAAACATTATTAATGAATACCCTCTCGTGAGAAAATACTTTGAACAATTTTTCATCTCAATCTTAATTAGAGCGATCCCGTTGAAAAGTTAAATAAAATTAAAAACCGCGAGCGTGGATGAAGTAGGCGGCAACGCGGGATAATTTATTCAAACGCCGGTTTTATTTAGTTTGCGTCCAAACGCGGCCTAATTATTTCGGCAAAACTTCGGAAATACAAAATAAGCTTGATAAACATTTGTTTCGTTTACATATAGGTATATATTTATACACATTATGTATCACTAAAACAAAACGCCGTCCTCAGTTTTCCCGCCGAAATTCAAACAGAAAAACAAAAACAAAATGTGTTTCTGTCAAATTTGGAAAACTCGCGGTCTTAGTTCAATAAGATTAGACGATTCCGAGAGTGTATTCAAATAATTCCCGCCACTTAGTGCGGCGTGTTTGTTCAACCGCTTTCCATTCCGGCGTCTTTGCTTTTCAATACTTTGCGCGCTAAAAAAAAGAGCAATTATAGTTGGATAAAAGTTTCGCCGTCGGAAAACAAATTCGCATTTCAAGAAAATTAATATGCACGCACACAAACGCAGGGCCGAATGTTTGCCGACTGCAGTTTTTTGTATAAATTTGAATAAGTGAAAATCCGCCGCGCAGCGCTCCTTTTTCGCGGAAATCCTTTTTTTTAATTCGTCGCAGAAGCTTTTCTCGGCGTCGCTCGTCCGGCTTTTATTTTTGCCATTGTTTTTCCTCGGCTGACGCTCATTAAGGAGAGAGAAGCCGCGAGGCCTGCCGCGTCTCCTAAATTATTATTCCGTTTAATAAATGAAATGTTGTTGTTTGCGACAGTTCGACGTAGAGACAATTTCCGCGTTTGGCTGAAAATGAATTTAAGATTTAAAATTTGAACTCGTCCGTGGTGAATTAAATAACAAATTTCTTTTTCTGTGATTTTTCGCGTAGTCTTTTTGATTATTCGAATCGCAATCTGTATCCCTTGGAACCCAGGGATGCGTTCATATGGATATTTTAAGATTGAACATATTCGTGGTTGTTTAATAACAAGGATACCTTGAATTGTATCTTTTGCGTTCCAATCAGTTTTGAATATATGTTTTCTTTTTATCATAATAGATGCGTTCAGATATGACTGTTAAATCACTTCTCTTCGAGTTTATATATAAAATTAAAATTGAAACTTCTCATGGTATCTTACATAAGAATAATATATATACGAAAATTATCTTGACGTTTCTGTCTATTTTGAACGTACTTTTTATATTAAATATCCAGGGATGCGTTCAGCAGACTACCAAAACTTTGAAATTCATATTTTTTATAACATTTAACTGTTTAAAAAATACACTCCTGGTAATTTGAACAACGAGGATACGTTCAATCATGAATTTTTAGTTAGTTTTGAATCTTTTCTTATGAAAAAAGTATGATAAAGCCAGACGTATAAATCATTGAAAAAGAATGAAAGTGGTCCTTCAGGCAATTTTGAAAGATATTGCAGATTTTGATATATTTTAGTTAGTTTATTTAATACTTTATTTTTCGTGCATACCTGCATTTTTTCATTTTTGTAAAATTTATTTAATGTTAACTAAATCAATTTAACATTATATGGAAAACGTGAATAGAAAACTCGTGTCCGAGGTTATAAAACAACTAGTCGACTAATTGCGTCAAGAATTTCATTTGATAATAATTTAAATTTAATTTCATTATACAAAAATAATTTCCCACCATCAAAAAATGTGCCAAATACGTGCATTTTATTAAAAAGCAAAATTTAATACTGCAATAACAGAAAACACTATGTTACGTTAGACTTGGAGATCCCCTTAATTAATGACAAAAAGTAATACATAGTTTCAATTTTTCTCGTACGAAAGAATCGTAGAATTATGGTTGTCGCGCGTGGAATTCGGTATTCCGTCCTCAATGAATACGACTAACACCGAGAAGATTTATTTTATGGGTATATTTTATTAAATATATATATATACATATCAGAAGTTCGCACAAAATGCTAGCTTCCCATGTACCGATTAGAGCGATCTCCGTTGAAGAACTATAAATCAATGGCGTTCGACGATAAATTATTTTTTTCGAACCTTTTAACAATCGCTAACTCCTCTGTTAACGGTTGTATCTTTGACGCTGAAAAAAGTGCACTTTATCTTGTACATCTTATTTCCAAGACAAGTATCACGTATAATAATATGTATCTTCAAGGCCAGATTTGACGTTTATCCTGCCGATTGAGACGATCGCGAAGTAAAATGCACTTTCACTCCAGTCACAATAAGTCTGACGTATCTTTTGGTTTTCGATGTGAAATTGATAAGGCTAACAAAACGTCATAAAAGGAATATCAAATTTCGTCGTTTCAATCATCCGGTTTCTGAACAGCAATCGGGGTTTTTTCTGACAGGTCCCTAAACGAAAATCATTTAGACATAAAAATTTGTGTTTTTTTTTATGTTAGAAATTATATTTGTCCTTATAAAAAAGATTTGTTTCATTCAATTTGAGGTACAATTTTGAAGTTACGATTTCAGTAAAATACAACGCCATCTAGTATTTGAAAAAAATTCCTTATACATCGGATCGTTGTCTTAAAATCTCGAATTTGAAACATCCGTTTCGTCATCAACAAAATATTTCATCATAACAAATTTATGACAATATCTTGGAAGACATTATTTTAATTTGAGAAATATACATTAACGACATCTACATTTACTTAGTGTTACTATTACTATTATATACGCTTGCACGAATAGTTTTAGATATATCATATTAATCGAAAATCCCGTATTATAAATTATTCTGATGAAAAGATGTTTTTTCTTATAATGTGCGACTATCTATCGTTCCATCTAGTCTATGGTTGTCTCGGCAACTGATGATCATAACCTATTGAATGATTCAAAATTACCCGAACTCGAAACAGCGAATCCTCCTCGCGGGGCATAATAAATGGTCCGAAACTCTCTCGCTTTGCTGACTATGGTTCTTTATATTCGATTGAGAATCGTATCATCCGTCAAATGCGAGCACGTGTCGATTTGGTTGCACTTGAACCTAACTTAACGACGGTCGACTCATATCTACCACCGGTTCGGAATACAGTATGCTCTTGAACTTCTTTACGAATTCGCTAAAACCGGATATACGATTTCGTATGCGGCAACTTAGCCGTTTAAGTGTCATTCAGAATTATTTGAAAATATCTGGTGGAAAACAAAGTCTTATCAATCTTAATTCTTTTTAAAAACATCCATATAATTTTCATTTTATAACAAAATTAATTTTACAATTTTATATAATCTTCACTTTTAGTATTATCTTAATTATCTAAGAATTAATTTTATTCAATGCAGATTTAACGAAAATGGTTCATTAAATGACTCCACTGGGATATAGAGAATTAATGGGGTATTTTAGATCTGCTGCAACGGTCTCAGGGTTTTTTTTCATACAGTAATATAAGATTACTGTTTTATTATTTGCAAATACTTTACATTGGTTATCCATAATGGGAGATAATTTTTGTATAACGAATTTCAATTTTTAAAAGTAACTGTTGAAGTAGTAACACTATTCGTATTTTTCCATATCGAAACGAGTTCAATTCCCAGGATAATAATTAAATATAAACATTAATTTTTATTATAAAATAACATTCTCCTAAAATGAGAAAATTGCTTGAATTAATTTTAAATATTAAATATAATTAATAAGATTGAAAGTGTATCAATTAAAACCGTTTTAAAAAATGACTAAAAAGTACCAAACTTCACTCCGTACTTGCCGCGGTCGAAATTAATAAAAATACCGCAGCGCTCCCTATCTACAGAATCTACGAGTTTTATATATCTATCTTTGTCTTGCTCAAAGCATTTCCATATAAAACGTCGTAATTAAAAATAATTTGTATCGCCTCTTATATTCGTGTACCAGTTCAAATTTTCGCGCCAAAATTGAACATACGCAAGCATCATTGTCGATAATAATAAAAATTATATTTGCATACTATATCATTCCCATCACCCTGATGCACTATTGGAGTCATTTTATCGTCCACACAAGAATACCTTCGACCTTAAAAATTTACAATCAACACTTTCCAATCGTCCATTGCGATATTGCACAGCGAAAACTTTTGTATGAACCTCTCAATCAACGAACAGTCACCCGACCGATGCTACCAAATGCAGATCCGTTTGATAGAACGAAACGCGCAATATCAGCAACACGCGAAGAATACCAATCGGGCAATTACTTTCCCATGATTGTAATCAGATTAAAACGATTTCAATTAATTTATGCGTTGAATTCGAAACAAAACAATAAAGTTGTTCAACGGTTAAAGTAATCTAAACAATATCGGCACCGAAGTTTCATTGTGTAATATTTACGAGCGTTACCGAGTCCCTGGCCAATGTTTATAAACAGCGACGGAAAGGTCAGCCTAATCGAGTACCCGGAATAAACTGCATTGTTTATGTCGAATTTCGGCTGCCCGCATAATCGGTCGCGACGCCGGAGTGTTGATAAACACCGATGCCCTACATTTCATTGTTGTTCCAAAATTACTCAACTACGGCGTCGTTATAAAACCGTCGACGATGCGCAACATACTACGAAACACATGCATTGCAACATCATTTACATAACTGAAAAACGCGATGCGTTTGTCGTTGTTTTCACGTAACAATAGTATGTTCAGACTAATGATATCGATTTGCAAAGTTCAAAGACGAAGCGTCGTGGCGTCGGGTAAAGGCTCGCATTATCCCAGAAATTGCAGGTCGTGCTTGTCGGGAGGCTCGATCGCCGAATGCACCGACGGACCGCACCCCGCGCCCAGGTTGGCAAACCTGCATACGAAATATCAAATCGCGGAAAAATGATGCGCCGGCGGTCTGATAGGTTACTCTTCCTTGATTGCGCCCAACAATCGTCTGGTTTCGACATACGCGGCAGTGACGGTTTCGAGATGCGAGCGTTGCGATAAAACAAGCCGGATCGCGTTAATCGAATTTCCGCGAAACTCAATCGGGATTTATCGGGCGCACTTGCAATCGGTTTTTACGATTCTATAATACGCGATTGTGTAATGCGTAATAGTCATTCGGTGTCAAATTGTACAAAAATGATGATAATAAATAACGAAATAAAGTTTATTCATTATTTATAAACCGTTAACATATTTACAAGTCGATTTTAAAAAATACAAAATTAAATTATATAAATATAATTATATATTTAATAGTAAAAAATATAAAATAAAAAAAATATAAAATATAAAATATAAAATTCCAAGAAAAAAAGAACTTGTATTCAAAACAAAACATACCTCATCGTTTGTTTACATCGAACAACACACGAATAAATTAGTTTCAATGACCCAACCGACTAACCGCATGTTATTATGAAAACAAACGCGGAATCGCGGCAACAATGGGGGCATGATCGTCCGAGCGGCTCTTTCGCGCGATCTTGAATCAAACGGCGTTTTACACGGTTTACTGTTATTGTTGGGCTAAGGAAAGAACGTATCCCTTACATAATACGTTCGATTAAACTGAAACGGCAATCGCGCTCTGTCGACCGGCACAATGAAGGCTGCGCCGCGCGACTCATCGCCCCGTTCGGTGAAAGTGCTTCGCGCGCGTGTTATAAGCAAAAGTCAAGTTGAATAGCATGAGAATCGGATGACTACACATTGTGAGAAATACAGCCGACGTTCCCATGCATGGCTTGACAAATGTAGCAATGCAATAGCCGCGCTTTGCGTTGCACCTTTAGGCGCCGCGTATTTCATATTTCGCGCGCGATGTTTGTTTTAATAACGCGATTCCACGATCGTTTTATTCCGACGACTCGCATTGTTAGACTCGCGCGCGTTCCATTGTTCGAGCGTCCGACGCGATCGCAAGGCGCCGCGATGTTGATAAAAAAAACGATTTTCATTTCGAGATAGGAATCCATCGGACGGACGGTTTGTTCGGGTAGTTCCAGAAACGTCGGCTATTTTGACCCACTGAAGTTAACGCCGTATTAATGGCACAAAGAGAAATCTTCGGGTGAATAGCATTATCGAGGCGGTCGGAGATTGTTTTAACTTGACACGGTTATTTAATCGAATAAAATAGCTGGTAATCGCGTGTTGAAATAACATTTAATTAATTGCAGTAAATGCATGCAATGAACAATCATTTATTTGAATCATTTTTTTTAATTAATGCAATTTCGTATTAAAATGATTATTATATTATTCAGTCGACGAAAAGTTTTCGGTGATATTGCCAAAAGACAACAATATACGGGCGATAAATTTTCGTTGGTCGTCAAGGTCGAAACAATAAATCCCGGCTGCTCGGCGTTGTAAACAAACAAATGTGACCCTGATTTCTGAGAATTACAAACGTGGAATGTTATATCGTCTATTCACGAAACAAATTATAACGAATTGTATTGTAATTCGTGACTGTAAAATTAAATTGACATCGTCGTTTAATGTATCCACAGCGTAGTACGACTTCATTGAAGACATTTATGACGGCGATGAAACGTCTTTAATTTTGAAATCACATTGTAATATTGCAGATTATGTAAACAAAACGACGAAAATGAAACGCTCAACTCGTTTAATTTTCTACGGAATTATCCATTCTGTTGCGCGCTTTCAGCGCTACGAAGCCTTCCGCGTCTTGTCAAAGATTCTGTAATTAATATTAAATATAAGTAGCATTTAACTGTTTTAGAACGCGGAAGCTTTTTCATCCTCGACCCGTGCGCCGTCAATTATTATTATTTAAAATTTCAATTATAAATAATTATTAATTGCAACTCACTTTTGCATAAGTTAAATTACAACGCTGGAATCAACCAATCAACTTTCGTCGTTGATTTTATATTACTTACGGCCTGCAATTAGTCGCCTCGAAATACGACATTCGGGGAAACAAAACAAAAATGCGGAACGTTCATTAATAAATATGAAAAATTACGGAATATAAATAAAAGCGACGAACGTTTCGACGGACACAGCTGAAAGTTTTGACTTGTTTACAAAATAATCAACAGACGTTCGGTAAATAAATATTTATGTCTGCAGATTCCGGGAAGCGCGACAACGGCGCGAAAAGAATTCACAACCAGTTTTCCGAACCGCGCTCGTGTATTTTGTAAAAATTTTGAATGTTCGCCCGAAAAATACGTGCCTGGATTTCGCGCGAGCAGAATACCCGCATATATACGGGCTGCATCGATTGCAACGTATAAATATAATGCGATTATAATATTAAAAACTGTCTTTTAGATTATTGTAATGTTTATTTATGTACAACGTATATGACATTAATTAGCGTTAATAATACAAGAAAAGTAGTAATAAAGCAAACAAAAACAAAACGTACCAGCAGATATTTACATTTCATTTATTAGTTTATCGTATTTTATTTATTACATGAACTGTATTCTATATTGAAAATATACATTTTTCAACGAGCACGAAGTTAATAATAACAATCGTTATTATTATTATTATTATTATTATTATTATTATAAAAATACATGAATTACGTTCAAAGTAAAATTCATTAATGTTTCATTGTTTTATGCGAGTGCTTTATCTACGGCATTGCCAAAGCTGTAAAACACATTTCATTTTTAAATGTAATAGTTTAGCCCGCGGTGCTCGCGTCATGAGCGACGCGCTCAGTGGAAAGAGAGAAGTCCGAGCAGTGTGTTATTAACTGTAGGGATAATCAAAAATACGCGAGTAACGAAGGCTCGAGGATAATTCTTAAACGATAGCAATGTGGATGTATTTAAAAAAATTTAATGTACGCAAAAAAGTAAAAGCTTTTTTATCTAATCGTATGCATTATAAAAATTTTCTTATATTAATTATTAACAATTTTTACGTAGCCTGAAAGAATTTGTTATTAATATTAGTTTATTAATAATAATATTTATATTTATTTAAATGAAAAAAAATTCTCGTTTGCGATTCGAACCGATGTGCCCTCGATGTTTGTAAACAATGTCATCGACGTTTTAAGGGTAAGAAGTCGAGTTATTAATTGAAAATTGTAGATCGATTCTCGTGAAAGTTTTTTTTAATTGTATATATTTAATATTTATAAAATAATATTATTTTCAGTTAAGATACGTGCTCTTAATTCACAAGTCAAATTAATTATAATTTTTTAAAAAAATACTAAATATCGTATCCATGTTAATATGAAAATGGTATGAGCAAGACAAAGACGGATACACAAAACTTATTAACTCCGATATATATAAACACATATTTACGTGACCATCAAATTGTAAACCAACCTTCGTAAGAGTGGATTAATCAAGACTATACATTTCACTTTTTGCTTTTGTTTCTTCTTTTTCAATGCGATCTGTCATAATAATCCGCGGCACAAAAAACGCGAAACAGAGACAAAAATTGTTCTCATTTAAAACACTTGTTTTTAAAGTGCAATGACGTGAATTTGAATATCGATTTGTTGCTCGCATTCATGACGAAAAAGTTAACTTCTCAACAACACCCGTCAACGGGGGACAAAGTACGCGATCCATTGACACTGCGTGCATAGAAAAAACACGTAAAAGTTGTTTGTCTCTATTTAGGTCGTCGCGCTTACAATCTTCTTTGTTGCGAACTGAAAGCTTTTGCACGAAAAGTCCCGACTATTGTCGACGAAAGTTTTGCATGGATATATCCCTCTGTGTTAGTTCCCCGCGCCTTCTTTAAGGCTAAAGCATATGGCGAAGTTTGCCCGCTCGCTCGACAACGGCAACGGAATTGTAAAAAGGCGGGAACGTCAGCGCCAAATTTCTATTCATTACGACTATTTTCGTTTTAATGCAAACAGAACGCATCAACGTCCTTTTCAGCGACGCACTTTGTCGCGGCTAATTTCTTTAACAACGATCATTTACAAAGTTTACGCCTGCTTCGCTCAGGTGATACTTATATATATATTACGATCGTTAATCATCGCGCAAACTCACGAACGAAACGACACACCGGGCGCGTAAACAAAACACACCGCGCTAATTCTAAGGTCAAATCCGATCGCTCGTTTTGTTTATTTTTATTTTCGTATTTACTTTCGAGTTTCGGGGATTTTTGATTTGTTTTGTTTTTCTGTTCTCGCGTGCAAGGTCATTGCGTGTTTTTATTCGGGATACGCGTTGTTCGAAATAAATGTTCGATTGTCGTTTCTTTGTGCGACCGTCAACAATTGCATTTCCGCGCTATTTGCTTGGTTTTTGAATTTGACCGATAATGATTCCAATTTGGAAATCGATTTAAACGCATCGTTTGTTTATTCCACGAAATGTATGCTTCGCTGGTTATGCG
>JABFQC010001072.1:0-21275 GCA_022817085.1 Psilanteris sp. ZL-2020 | reverse complement strand
AGATAAGCATGTGGTTAAATGTTCAAATTAAAAAAGATTCTATATAGTTTTCTCGCGAAAAGTAGGAGTCTACATTTAGGAACATTAACAGCTAAATAGTTTAAATCACACCACTCATGTGTATAATCTAGGTCATTCTGTATGCATTTCACGTCATAAAGAGAGTTTACTGCATGACGTATCTTAACATCGTTGGTATATAAATTAAAATATCACAAAATTTAATAACAGAAAGCAAGTCGTTGATAAAAATATTATATATTAGAAGTAGACTCAAATGTGATTACTGCGAAACACTTGATATAGAAGTATATGAAGAGAAGAGATACAAAGATGAAATAAGAATTAACGTTGAAGATAAATTTTGAAATTAATTTGATAAATATAATGTAATAACTAACACAGAAGAATAACCAACAATTCATTTTGTTAAAGAATTTTGCAGCAAACGGTATAAAACTAAAATTTATTGAAGCAAAAAAATTGTAAAATCGTTTACAAAGTGTGCAACAAAAAATATTATCAAAAATGTTAAAAATTGATTTCGTGATTGTTATAGAACGATAATGTTAAACGAATCTTCTATATAAGGCGTTAAATTGAGAAAAAGTTAAAAATATTATGTAGTAATAAGTATTATATTATCAACAATACGTAAAATTGATTGAACTGGGTAAATTAAAAACTTTGTAAACTAATAAAAAATGCAGAAAAAATAGTAAAATATGCCAAGTTGTTTTATTATAAGTTCACTTTATGTGAGTGATAAAAGCAGATGTAAAAAGTTTGTATTTTTTTTCTATGAAGTTTTAAATACTAAATCGACTTTACAAAAAATGGAATTGGAACAAAAAATAGTTATAAAAATGTTTTATAAATATGATTTTTTTACAAATAAAATTGTACAACTTTATTGAAGTTACATAAATGCATTGAAATACTTTGACATTTAACGTTTGAAACTTTGACTCATTCTGTTTATATTAAAGTAATTATATTAAAGGCCAATAATGTGTTTAATTTAGAAATTGATAAATGTATATATAGTGAATGTGAATTTTACTACAATTATAATTATAAGTAAAATAGCCAGAGACAATACTATCTAATTAAAATAAATGTATTTTGTGTATCAAAAGCATACACCCGGAATGGTGTATTATTTTATCTTAAGATCAAATAGACATATATATAAGGAGATAATATAACTATATTCAATGTTTATATATACATACATTTAATTAAAATAAATACTCATATTATTAGATATTTCAAAAATTTTCAAATCGATTATGATTATATCAATAAGATTACTAAGATAACTATATGGAAAATATAAATAAATAAATATGAGTCAGTATCAAATTCCATACTTAACCAAAATCCATACCATAACTTGTATACCTATATTTACAATAGTTATAGGTATACCTGTCATGGGTATGCATTTTGGTTGTATGGAATTTGACACTGACTCATATATATATATATATATATATGTTCGCTTATTATATATACATTTAAACAAAATGTTTTTACTAACTTACATAAAAATCATGGTTGAAAACTTGATTGTTATCTGTATAGTATAAAATAATATAAAACGGTGTTTTATGTATATTGATAAAATTAAATTAATTTATACTAATGATATATATGTACATTAATATTCAACAAAAATATATTTAATATATATCATGTTGAAAAGAACAACAAATTAATATATTTATAGTTAAAATATAAATTCATAATAATAAGATATATCAACTAAAATTGATTATTTACTATAATTTATTTTACATTAATCTACCTTATCGACTATTGATATTTCGTTTATTTTTAGTTTCGATTTCTTATTATAATGCTTTATATTTAACTAAAGTAATCTTTCAAAAATAAAGCATCTTCAATAATACACAAGAATTAAAAACTTGTAAGAGATTTGTTCACGAAAAAATATATATTTATTTTATTGTATATAATAAAATAAATATTAAATAATAATAAATATTAATAAAAAACTGTATATATGTTTAGAATACAATTAAATTGTGCAGAAAAGTATTAAATTATTTTTTGTTTTTATGGAAGTTATATATAAAACAAAAAGTAATTGAAAATATATGCAGTTTTTAATACAAAATTCAATTGACTTTACTTATATTAATTTTAATCAAATAGAAATAGAAATTTTAGAAATACATTATAAGCAAAAATAAAATATTTCACCTTGGTATAGGATGAAAAATTATACTTCGCGTGTAATACGCAAAATAATCTTGGCATCGGAATTAGCATAGAAAATAAGATCTAAAACTGACGTGAAATTGGTGAAGCTTTTTTGTTGTGTTAAGTTTTGTGTTAAAGCGTTAATTTTTACATTATTATATTCTTGAAATAATGAAACGGATACCAACAGGGCACCAGAATTGCGCTAGAAAATTTATTTGCAATAAACTATTTAGATATATAATTTTTGTTCGACTAACAAAAATTTGATTTTTACTTAATTTGAAAGGTCTTCAAATGTTGACGCTTGAATGTGGTGCACTATCGATATAAACTTTGTTATTACTTTAATGCAAACGTTTTAATATGATATAATTGAATATGTGTAATAATATTTGGCACATATTTGAACGCAAAAGTAATTGAGATCCGATGCTAAGAAAAAGTAACAGACGTTTTTTTGTTTAATGTGCCTAAATTATATGATAATAATATTTATTGATTTAATTAGAAATTAATATATATATTAATTTAAATTAATAAATGATTGATTTCATATTATTAAATAATAACGCTTCCGATAAGAAAACATTATCTATATCTATATATATTCCTAATAATTCTATATACAGTTCTAATAATTTTTAATTTCTGTTCTATTCTATAATAATTTTTCTTACAGAGAACTTATCTGTTTCTTATCTTACTGCCCTTTTACTCTAATAATATGTATATATTCCGAACGTTACATTTGGGGGCCGTAAATGTTTCCCATTTACGCAATGTTAAATGTCTTAAATATGAAGCCGGGTGTAGCATTTGAAGGGGTTGTTGGGGGGCATAAACGTTCAGAGAGCGGCCGAGGGCTCTCTTTTCTTTTCCCTTTTTGCTCAAAATAACAATTTTACACACCCGTAGTTATAAGGCGCTCAAAAGTAGCGGCACCTCATAACAACTGGATTTTATTTATTTTTTAAAACAAATTTTATCATGTAAAAATGATCTTAATTTCATAAACCCGTCATTAAATGACAATTTCTTTATTTATAATAATTGAAATTGTAATTGAAAATCTTTATATACAGTTAAAAGATTTGCGAATTATCCACATTCCCCGTCACGCGTCGCCACTACACTTTGCACGTAATACGAGCTGATATTGCACTATCTAACTTATGAAACTATTCATCGGGCATTGTGGCGCATGAATGGCCGCCTCGTTCAGTGTATGTTCGTGCACTCTGTCGTTTTCTTGTAAATCATTTTGCCTCTATTCGCGATCACAATCGGAACGGGAATAGAGACAGAAAGTGTACAAAAGTTATTGGTAAGTTCAAATGACGATCCGCTGCCGTATCTCTTACAATGAAAACTTCTCGGCCATGGGCCACAATTGTCGTAAATTTGTGCAAAGTTGCGCTCTGGGGAACGTATTGCTCGGCGCCGCGACCGGTGAAAACGCGCGCTGAGTAAGTCAGATGCCGTAACGGCCGACCTCTTGAATCATTTCCGACGTTACACCGTGCTTGCTGATCGACCCCGGCATATTCGGCACCCGGGCGCACAACGACAACAACAACGTCCTCTACTTCGCACCGTCAGCAGAGCATTCGTTCTAACCTCAAAAGTCGCCTTATCCGTGTTTCACGGCATTTGTTTGTTTTGACAAATAATCTGCTAAACAGCTGCTCCGCAACTTTGATTTGCATCGTGTGGTTAAAAATAGAGATTATCTGTAATTTATACAAACGTACTCAAGAGCTTTGTTAAATTTTCTTTTATACTTTTTCTTTATCAAGATATTGTTTATTTAATTGTTTATAAATCAGTCGACACAATTTTCTTATATTGTTTACAAGTGTTGACAGGTACATGTCAAATTCTTAAATGAGTTGTGTGTTTATTTGAATTTGTTTTAATTAGAAGTATCAATTGCTTATATAAGATATTGTACTATATTTTAAATATCATATTTCTTATATCTGACAAATGATAATATTATAATACAAATTAATTTTTTTATTCTACTCAAATAATAACCTTTCTTAATGCATTAATTTTATAATAAATGACATATAAAACATTATTATTTGTATATGCGAGTAATTTAATATAACATGAGAGATTTGCGTACATCAGTTTAGCAGGCATTTACTGCGTTAATACAACTATTGATATTTACCCTGCAATTAATTTAATGGAAATTGTATATCGATCAACCATATGTGATATATCTGTCTAATGTGTTAAATTATAATAACAATGCAAAAATAATTCTTCTTGTGTGAAGATTAACTAAAATATAACTATCTAAATAAGAATGTTTTAACATTACACAATTTTTTATAAAATTATTATTTAATTCAAATTTATTCAAACATTTATAAATATATAAATTACTTTCTATACTTTTCTAATGTTTTTTGAACAAATTTATAATGCTCTTTGGAAAAAAATTACTTGCCACATTAGAGTTAATCAATTCTCAACTATATCATTTTATTTCATTGTGTAAATATGATAACAATTATTTCATGTAATCATGAAATAAAAGTAAGAGACATTACATAATAATCCAACATGATTTAGTATTATATTTGATAACCTATGACTTTAATCATAAAATATCATTGAAATAAAACAAAGAGCAATGATAAAATCTTTTAAATATAATCACCAATGTAAAACAAATCATAAATTTATTTCATAATTATTGTTTTATTTACAACTTATAAATAGTTTTGTATTTACTTATAATTTATTATCTTTTATCATAGATTTATAAATTAAAATATTTATTATTAAGAATAAATTTAAAAATTTCAGTTAAAATTTAAATTTCATGCCTGTATATTTCAATTCAGATAATGTAAATATTAATATATAATACTTATAGAATATATTGTTTAATATAATTAAATATTTAAATTGCAGTGCTACTATATCATCAGTAGTAGCTAAATAAGTGATCATGGAACAAAAGCCAGATGTATTAATGTGTCACCAGGATAGGAAAAATGGTACACATGATGCTGTTATGAGCCTTGTTGATGTTCAAGAAAGAGTAGCCATTCTTGATGCTGGAGCTCAATATGGGAAAGTTATAGATCGAAAAGTTCGTGAACTTAATGTTAAAAGCGAAATTCTGCCTCTAGATACGCCAGCATTTACTTTAAAAGAAAAAGGCTATAAGTATGTAGATGATGTTCGCTTTTAGTAATCTAAAATTTTTTAATACAATATTTTACAAATAAAAATAAAATTATTGTGAACAAAAAGCATTAATGGTGAAGTAGTTTTAAAAACATTACAATTGTTTATTTTTAAATGGCAAACAAATTTGTATAATGCAACTATAATGTTATCAAAAAATACTAATATAAAAAATTGTATCAATCCAAAAGGCAATTTTGTAATTTTTAAATTTATTCTGAACAAGAACATGTCAAATCATTATATGTTACATTCATTTTACAATTTTAAATTAATTCTATTTTTGGCTTCACTATTAATAAGAACAAATTTTACTTGTTATGTACAGTTTTTCGTACTCACACCAGGGAAAAAAATACCATTGGATGAACATCCAGTTGTAATAGAATACTCAATTCTTAATCTAATGACAAGATATTATTGTTTCAATATTTTAGTAATTGAATCAATAATATCCGTTATTGGATCATTGATGTCTAATTAATTAAAAAACAACGTAGTATTACAAAGTTAATCTTACACCAAAGGCATTTTTCCCTGGTGTAGACTTATAGTGAACATTATATTTTAATTTAAAAAATATTTTTTACATTTTACTGTAAACGAAATGTTTACCTTCAGTATTGGTATAAATTATTTATAATACCTTTTAATACTTACAAAATTGTATAATTGTAAAAATTATAAGAAATGATTTATATTCAATTTAATTAATATAGATATTATTAATATTAATTTGAAAGTACAAAATAATATATCACGTGTATATACACGTTATAAAAATGTATATATAAACAAATTAATATTACTATAACAATACAATAATTTATACCATTTAATAATTATAATAGGATTTAGTTTTATGATTAATTGGATATCTTAAATAGTGTCTTAAATATTTTCTTATGAAAACATACAAACAAATTTTACATTTGCAATTAATTATCTATTAATAGAATTGAAGTAATATTAAGTTAATATAATATGAATATGTGAAAATTTCAGAAAGTTTCCACTTTTCTTGAATTAAATATTGATCCGTACATACACTCAAGTTATTTACTTCAATTATCAAGTTATTTATTCCATTATGATCAATTTGAAATTAAAGTAATTTATTATTATAAAATTATTTGTTTTGCATTATAAAAAAGTATGCTTTATAATACTTTTACATAATGTAATACTTCATCACTAACTTTTTACAAAATTTTTAGAGCCATTATTATATCTGGTGGGCCTAGTTCTGTATACGCAGAAGATGCGCCAAGATATGATGCTGATATTTTTCGAATAGGTATACCGGTATTAGGTATATGTTATGGCATGCAAATGATGAACAAGGAGTTTGGAGGAACGGTTATTAGAAAGGAAGGTCGAGAAGATGGACAATTCTCTGTTGAAGTCAATACTGAATGTCTTTTATTCAAGTATGTAAATTAAATCAATATTTTGATTTAAATATGCATTCATTAAAGAAAAACATAAAATTCAAATAAGTTATATTTAATTTGATTTAATATTTAACATATATATTATTTATTAAAGGAATTTGGAAAAAAATCAAATGGTTTTATTGACTCATGGTGACAGCATAGATAGGGTTGCTGACTATTTTAGAGTAACTGCCAAAAGTTCATCAAGTATAATTGCTGCAATAGCAAATGACAATCTTAATTTATATGGAGTACAATTTCATCCAGAAGTAGATCTTACCCCAAATGGCAAAACAATGCTCCACAATTTTTTATTTGGTGTAGCTGGTCTCACTGGTAACTATACATTACAAGGTAGAGAACAACAATGTATTAAATACATTAGAGAAACAGTGGGCAACAGTAAAGTTTTGGTAAGTTTAGCATACACTTAATGAACAAAAAATTATTACAATTTTCTGTTCAAAATAATCTTAAATATGAGTGTAAAAACAACTTGTTACAATTATTAATTTAAATAATTTAGTTGAATCTCTCGCTTACTTCTTATTTAAAATGAAATAATTTCTTTTATATTTCAGTTATTAGTAAGTGGTGGTGTAGATTCTACAGTTTGCGCAGCATTGTTTCACAAAGCATTGAACAAAGAACAAGTTATTGCATTGCACATTGATAACGGTTTTATGCGTAAAGGGGAAACAACGGCAGTTGAACAAAGTTTGGGTCAATTGGGTCTAAAGTTACAAGTGATTCGTGCTGAACATAGTTTCATGGAGGGTACAACAACAGTTTCTGCTGACTCAGCGTTACCTACATTAAATGCAAACGCAAATAATAGCAAAGGTCCAACTATGACCGCAATTGGTGCCAGACCAAAACTTACTAAGATGCTGTGTGCAACCACCAGTCCAGAGGAAAAGCGTAAAATTATAGGTGATGTCTTTGTACGGGTGGCGAATGATGCTTTAACAGAAATGGGTCTTAAACCAGATGAAGTATTTTTAGGTCAAGGAACTCTTAGACCTGATCTAATTGAAAGTGCCAGCCTTCTAGTTAGTGGTACGTATAACATAATTAATTTTAATAAAAAGTATAATTAATTAATTTTATTAATTAAACCTATTATGAATATATAAGTTTATCTATACTTATATACATTTACTATATTTATATAATAATCAGTAAAATAATATTTTTTTTACTATAAATTAAATAAAAACACATAATAAATGTAAAATTTAGTAAAGTTAATTTTTAAATTATGTCATATTTATAGGTAAAGCTGATGCTATAAAAACACACCACAATGACACTGAGCTTGTACGTGCATTGCGAGCAGAAGGCCGTGTTGTTGAACCTTTGACAGACTTCCATAAAGATGAAGTCAGACAGTTAGGCTGTGATCTAGGCTTGCCTCCTTCTCTTGTCCATAGACACCCTTTTCCAGGACCTGGTTTAGCAATTCGCATTCTCTGTGCGGATGAACCTTTTATAGATCGAGAATTCTCAGAAACACAAGTTCGTAACCAAGAAATATATTAAAATATGTATATTATATATTAAAATGTATGTCTGTATTTATTTTGTTTCTAATGCAATGTACAATTGTTTTGCTTATTACGTGAACTGTTAATATAATGAGTAATAAAATTGATTAGTCTTCGTTAATATTCTTTAATTTTATCAATTAAGGTAATTGTGAAAATTATGGCAGAATATGAGCAAATGCTACAAAAGAAACATGCATTATTAAATCGAGTAGAAGGCGCTACCAGTGAGATTGAACGTCAACAGTTACGAAGGATTACAAGTCAACGTCACATTGCAGCAACTCTTTTACCAATTAGAAGCGTTGGAGTTCAGGTACTATATTGTAATTTACAGTTTAAAATTATTATTATTTATATTAATTACAGTAATACTGTAGTAATTTTATAAATTAAAATGTATAATATTTGACTAATTAATTTATATTTTTGTAACAGGGAGATTGTAGAAGTTACAGCTATGTAGTCGGTTTATCCTGCGAAAGTATGTCAGAGAGTTCAGACTGGGATGATCTTTTGTTTTTAACAAAATTAATTCCACGTGTCTGTCATAATGTAAATCGCGTATGTTACATTTTTGGACCAATTGTACGACATCCAGTTCAAGATATCACAACAACATATCTCACGTCAAATGTGATATCGACGTTGAGGCAGGTAGATCATCTCGTTAATCAAGTGTTGGCTTCTAATGACTGTATGGAAGTTATAAGTCAAATGCCAGTCATTCTTATCCCAGTTCATTTCGATCGAGATACCGCGTACAGGACGCCATCTTGTCAGCGTTCAATTGTTCTAAGACCATTCTGCTCAAGGGATTTCATGACTGGTACTCCAGCTGTTCCTGGCGGAGAATTGCCCATGCATGTAAGTTTTAACTGCTTTAAAATTTGATATTTTTTTAAGTAATTAAAGATAATTAAAATTTTATAATTTAAATTAAATTTAACATAAACATTTTAATATTAAACAGAAATTTTGATGTCGATTTTTTTAATTTATAGGTGGTTAAAAAGATGGTGACAGAAATTGGAAAAGTATCTGGAATTTCACGTGTTCTTTATGATTTAACGTCCAAACCACCTGGTACCACAGAATGGGAGTAGTAAATGCTCATATTCAGATGATTGAAGCGCTTTCTATTTTTTCATCATGTTTGCGCGTAACGACAGCGGCTACAAAAATCGTATAATTAATCATTCAACACGACACAATAATTCTTACCGATTTGTATCGACGAATTTAAAGTGTTCTGTGTAGCAAATGTCATTCGATGTTTCATTCATTTTTGAGCATTACGATTTATTGCTGTAGATGGAAGAAAAACAATGACAAACTGAAGCAAGTGGACGCGTTCGTAATTGCGCTTTGAAGAAAAAATGGTGATAGTGTTTCATAAAGGATAAAGAAGAAAAACTAAATAAAACAAGTAAAAGGAAAAATAATTAAAAAAAGAATATAATTGTAAAAGATAAGTATACGCGATTTGCTTGTAAATACGTTCCCGTTTCTTCTTTATTAGATGAATTGTAAAAAAGTGTTTATTTATTTGACTTGAAAAGTATTTGACATATAAACACTTCGTCATCTCGTGCAACGATTGCATCTCATCGGCGGTAACATTAAATCGCTGTTGTACTCGAGCTGCATATTATACTGAATATGCTCCACTATCTTTTTGTACGTTTCATGCCAAACGCAATTTCCTAACTTAGTCACGCATCTAAAATGAAAAAAATCAGAAAATGAAAAATTCTTTAGATACACATGTATCGAAGTATTTTCAATCTGAGAGCAACCTATTTAATTTTAGTTGAAACAATAATTAAAATTAATACAGACGGCAAAAAGTTCAATATAAAAACGGCAATTTAATATGCAAAGCGATGATGTGTAGTGCTCTTGAATACATGCGAATGTTCTCTCATTTGAATTATTTGTAATATGCAATAATATAATATCAAATCTCCTAACACGTTTATGAACATGACTTTTTTGATTATACAGTCCTTTCCTTGTTACATTTTTAACTATTATATATTAGATAATAAATAAATTTAGTAATAACATTCAGAAATACTTATTATCAATCAATCAAACGTACCTATTCATAGTTTTTAATAAAATATGCAGATCTTCAATCCTTTTTTTCTTTGGGAGCATTCCTAAATATGTTACAATTGATAAAAAATCAATATCGCTGATGACTTTGGAGTTTAGTATCCATGCCTGTATTTGCATTTTTGCCTAAAAATAATAAATTAATTAGTAAGTATATATTTGTTTATATAAATAAATTTAATGTATGTTAATGTATATTATATGCTTAAATCATATTTTCATGTGCGTGTTTATTGAATAATATATTACTTGTTCTATAGGTAAATTTAACATGCAGTTAACCAAAGTTGTTAATATTTCTTTATTTTCTTCAACTTTATGATCATCAATTAAAAATTTTTTGTTTTCAAAATATATTGTACAATCATTTTTATTTGTCTCTTCATAATTTTTTTTATCTTGACTATCTTTTTCAGTTCCTACGTCATCTGCAGAGTTTTTAACTGTAATTGTATTTTTAATTTCACTACATTTTAATTTTGACTTTTTATATCCCGTATTATTTCCTTCTTTCACAGTTGTTAATTTATCATACTTTCTTTTTTTAGACGCTTTGACATTATCTTGATTAAATATGTTCCATTTTTGATTATTAGATGATTTCTTCATTTGCATTTCTTTTTCTTTCTTTTTCATTTGACAATATATTTTTACATCATTTTTTATATCTTCAGATAAAGCGGCTAGAAATTCTGGGTCTACTTGGGAAAAGGACACATCCACATCCGTACTCTGAGGTACCATGGTAACTTTTTGTAAATGTTTATTGACAACAGGTTTTTCGGGATATTGTTCAACTATTGTTTTCTTACTTGTACTAGCATCGGAGTTAATCTCTAATTTATATTCATTAAGAATTTCATTTCTAATATCTTCTGGTAATTCTACTAAAACATTCATATCAATTTCCTGTAATGATGGTAACTCTAATTTTTTATTTCTACTTATAGAAGGTTTTGTTTTTTTTAAATAATCTTCTTGTTTTGTCTGAATATTTCTGATATTAATATTAGATTTATTTTGTTGGATATTAACTTTAGAGGATGGAATATTTAAATTTACACCTTGAGAAATTATCTGTTTTTTTTCATTTTCAATTTTAGATGATTTTCCTATTGATACAGAAGAATAATTTGAAGTTGAAGGTATTGGATCATTAACAATATTTTTTGCTTTGTTAACAAAATTTAAGATTGTAGAACTGCTAGTTTTGTTTTTTATCGATTCAAGTTTAGAAATTTGAATTCCAATACCACGAATTTCTTCTGGGATTTGTCGAACTTGATGCCACAATGATATAATTTCTCTAAAAAAAGTTTATAATATTAATTTTCATTGAATTATTATATTAATTCAAACAAAAAAATGCATTAAATTTATAAATTCTTACTTAGTTATAATAGATACATCATTTACGGCGGTCATTAAATTTTTTGTTTTTGTTAAATAATCACATTCGCCGTGTCCCATAAATTTTGCAGTTTCTTTTGGCGCTTCCTTAGATCGTATCATTAACTTTAAAGTAATATTACGTCCTATGGAATTTGCATTTTTTAATCTATTACAAACTTCTAGAGATAATTTTTTCAAAAATATTATAGCATCTTGTTCATTTTCAAATCGAATTCCATAGTTGACTTCCGCTGAAACGGATTTTCGAACATGCTCTGTATTCAATTTCGAATTATCAATACCACGACACATATTGTATAAAAGTTCACCAGTTTTTTTACCAAATTCACTTTGTAAATTAAAAAGCGTGACTTTTTGGAGATCAGAACAAGTCTTAATATTCATTTGCTTAAGTTTCATAGATGTTGAATAACCTACACCTATAAACAAATTAAAATAAAATTTAAAATTATAAACATCAGATTATGTAATTTAAATACAATTATTAATGTAAATTTATTGAAAACATAATAAAAGTTTTTTAATAAAATAATAAAACAGTTAATTTAAACAATTATTTGTATAATTATTATTATTGTTATTGCAAAAGAAAAAATTGTATTTATCATTTTTATCTTTTATTACCTGGCAAATCTTTAACAGCTAGAGATCCTACATAATGTTCAACATCATGTACTTTTAAATGAAATTGTCCATCCGGCTTTGCTTTTTTTGTTGCCAATCTTGCCTGTAATTTGTTATTTCCAAATCCAGTAGATACTGGACATCCAGTTTTTTCTTTGATTTCGTTTCTTAAAATATTCGCAAATTTCATAGAAGACAATTTTGTTTTTTGTAATAATTCACTACAATCTACGTACATCTCATCACAACTTACTGCTTCAATTTGTAATGTATAAGAAGCAACAATGTTATATAGCGCGTAAGATACATCTTTATAGCCATCAAAATCATAACGAATAGTTTTAAGCTTAGGACAAAGTTTTAACGCTTGTCCCAAAAACATTCCATTTTTAACTCCAGCTTTTCTAGCTTCATAAGAACAAGAAGCAATTTCTGACATTGATCCAATTTCTTCATCATTATTTGACGTCTTGTTGCCTTTTGCATGAGCTACAGCAATAGGGTATCCTCTAAGTTCTGGATGATTTCTTAAACCAACAGAAACAAAAAAACAGTCCATGTCTATATGCATAATGACAGGATTTTGTTTCACTTTTTGATCATTTGATTCAAACATATCGTCATCTGAATCGGAGACATGCTGATTAAAATTAGCTCTGTTAATTCTATTGTTATCAATAATTTTCTTTAAACCTGAAAACACTCCAGTATTTTTATCTCGAAGGTCATTAATATAATCCTTAAACATTGCTCCCATTGTAGCAATATGATGGAGACGTGAATTGTTATAAAATTCTGTTAAAAACTCTGCATTTTTTGAACAATTTTTTTCAATTGAAGGAATAGATTCTTTAGAAATATGGTCAGTTTTGTGATTTTCATTTAAACGATGAGAAAATTTGGGCTTATTAACTTCACTGTTTATTTCAGTTGTCTTCCCTAACATGGTACTTTGAGGTTTTTCTAAAATACTTGCAAATTCTATACCATCGTTCATATCAACTAATATATTTTTAGTCTGTACATTTTTAATTAAATTATTATCTTCAATATTATTTAACATATTTTCTAAATTTTGTTGTGTAATTTCTTTACTCTTTTCGATCAGTGTACTTTGAGGTTTATCTAAAATACTTGGAAATTCCATTTTATCATTTATTTCCATAATTCTCTGAGAGAATGATTTTTGTGTTGATGTAACTATTTCTTTTTTTCTGTTTTTATTATTATGTATAATATCAATACTTGTTTTTATATTAAAAGCAATTTCTTTTTTTTCTTCAATCATAGTACTTTGAGGTTTTTCATAAATACTTAAATTTTTTTTATTTAAATTTATTTTATTAATTACTTTATTGGATGAAGTTATTTTTTTTTCCTCTTTAGATCCACTTATTTTATTTTTTATTTCCTTTTCTATATCAGTAGCTTGATTTAAATAATTGCTTGGTTTTAATTTATCAAACATATTCATTAATTTTGGTTGCGTTTTAGTGTGTTGAGAATATAAAAGATATTTGCTATAATCTAATACTCTTCCTTCTTTAATGCTATCCATTATCCATTCTGGTTTGCAAAGAGGTAAAGGATTTTGTGCCGTTTTATGTTTTATAATTTTTGAATATGGTAAATTAGTAGCAATCATATGAGTGGTTAAACCTGGACGTAAATAATGATGGTAAATCCCACCATGAGCCATCATAAGTCTTCTTAATTCATCACTAGGTGGATTTGTATATCCATTAACAAAAATAGCAATGCCTTTAAAAAGTGAAGATGCTTCTTTAAAATCAATAGCAGCTTCTTCTCGATATTGTTCTTCCAATTTATTTTTTTTATAATCCATATAAACTCCCTAGTAAATATAATTCATATAACTAAGAAAAATCCTTTACATTAATAAATATTTTTATAACAAATTTATTAAACATTAAATATCTATGCAAACATTATATAAAATTATTTTACATTTAAAATTAAATCATACAAGTTTTTTTGTACAAAAATACACAATTAATATTTATTAATTTATACAAATTATAAGAATACTTACCCAATCTTCAAACATTTCTTCAAAATTATTATCCAAAACATTTTTTTTATTCTTTTTATTTTCGGCCATGATTTATTTATAATTATTAGTATATTTATATCAAAATTATTCTATATCATCACAAAATACAATTGATAATTCAAAAATAATATTCAAAATATATGATTAATTGTACAATTACCTCACATAACCTCAAATAAGTAATTGCGCGCAACGTTTCTACTACGAATAATATATTTATAATACATTGATATATAAAATATTATACAAAATAAATTATTTTAAAATATATAACTGAATTGAAGTTTTAAAAATGTAAATATCAAGAACATTCTTTATGACAAAAATGTCACTTTGCTATTGCTAATAATAACGACAACCATGTGATATAAAAATTGGCGCGAATTTTGATAACAGACAATATTTAAAGTTATTTTATCATACACTTTTAAACATTATAATTAAATAGTTAAATCAAAATATTGTATATATTATTCAATTTTATAGTTATAAAATACTTTTGCAATACACATTTCTAAAATATTTAAACACTATTATACAGAAATTACAAAAAAATAAAAATATTCGAAAACAAATACTTTGTCGAAAACTTTTTAATTTTTTTGTTGACCATCGTATTAAAAAATCAACAATCCAATTTAAAATCCAGTCATAGTTAATGGACATTACTTATAACTTTAATTTCATTTACAAAGCACAGGAAAAATAAGTAAAACACTAATAATTTATAGAAACATTGTATTTCTACACTGTTCAGATACGTGTAAAAAATAGAACGATTTCTGTCTTACATTTGTATCCTTTGTACCTTTCTCGCTATTCCCCCCGAATATTAACTAGGACATGACTCAACTATTATATAAACAGAGGTAACAATTAAAGCAGCGACATGATCACATTTTGAGGTCATAAGTTGCATCAATAACTAAGATAAGCGTTGAATACATGATTCTAATGAATTTAAGAAACAAAAAATTTCGATTTTCAATGCGTTTTACTTTTTTCATTAATATAACATCGTTAATTCGTTGCTTACATTAAAATAATAATAATAAATCAATTTAATGTGTGAATAAAATTATACATATATTAATTATGTAAAGTAATTTATAACTTAATAAAACAGTTCGAAATAAGAAAGTATGCAATTAATAGATTGATAAATTATTATAAATAACTTGAGTAATGGAAATAATTTAGGAGAACAACATTGAAATTCCTTACTTTTAACAAGATAATTACAACGTCTCAACGGATAATAACAAAATAAAGGTCGTTCCAGACGACGAATATAATCTACTAACGTATACAGAATGTTTCGTTCATGCATGTAGTGATATACTTGCTTCAGTGTGATTATTCTTTTATGTTTAAAAAGAATTAAACACTTTTAAGTTTCTACTGGGCGTTTCATTTTGATTAACTTGTAATAACTAGCCATATTAATGGTAATATTTACATCTATTCTGTACATTGGAAAAATTGTATATGTTCAAAAAAATAATCCATCTGTCTATACTTAGTCGTAAACATCTTTTCGTTGTTATGTAATTAGCAAGTTTTATTTATTTTTAGTTAAATCAAATGTTTGTCATTCAAATGCTTCGCTTATAATAATACTATGTACTATATGACAATGTAGTACAACGGATAATTTCTAGAGAGACCTACAATTTTGTTCATCCATTTCTTTTAATAAAATAAAAAAAATATAAACACTAATTTCTGGCAGTTAAATATAATTTTAAATGAACCAAAATTATTGGAATCATTGATTAAGGTTGTCTTTTTGTGCTGATTGCGTATGTCACATTTATGTACACTGTTTTAAATATGCGTTGTTCAATTGTTCCATTACAATAAATGTAAGAACAGTATGTGGTCCTAAACGAGCATAATATGGTAAGAATCCTTTCCATAGTGCAAAAGGACCTTCTTTTCGAACAACTTTAGACAAAACATCAATTGTTCCTGAGTATTCCGGTTTCCCATCGATTATTTTCATATTTTGAATGCTAAAATAAAAATAATTTTTTAATTTATGAAAATTCAACATTGTTAAATTGAAATAAATTTAATATACATTAGTTTATAACTATTTTAAAGCATTTAAGATTGTATTATTTTATAATTAAATATTATGTTAGGACTTAAATATCCAGAGTTGTGTCAACAGGCTGATGAGCCAAAGTACTTAAATCTTTAGAAATTAAAGTAGTAATACTTTAAGTGTATTTGACTTAATATTTCTATTTCCTATTTACTACGTTTGATGAGATAAAATAATAATAATAAATATTAAAACAATTATACCGTGTTTTAGCAATATCCACAGGCATCGAGGCCATAGTTGTAATTAATCCTGATATCATAGATGCGGAAAAGTGCAGAGTAATATTTGGTTCAAATAAACCTAAAATTTAAAAATAAATATAAGAAGGTATTATTGAAACTTATTACGATATATTTACTATATAAAGACTATATAAATATTAATCGTCAGTGTTAAGCAGTGTTATACCAGTGTTAAGCAATAACTCTTTTGCTTGAGAATAAGATGCTAATTGCGCTGCATTTACAACCATAGCTCGGCCCATAGTTGGAATGGCCCCTCTCCACATAGTAAAGAATCCTTCTTCTTTTGTAATTCGAAATAATGCATCAAATACATTTTTATAATTTCTTCTCTCCGCTATAAACGATTAAATTTTAATAAATAAGGGCAATTTTTCTATTAAATTATAAATTTAATTTTCGTATTTATTAATGTCTTATTGACCATTTTATTTTAGAAAAAAAGAGAAAATAAGATTTTTTCTTTTATTTTAATTTGACCTTGATATATAAATATATATATTCCTATAACTATGTTAAAAATAATTTTTCTCATTTTTACATATCTACAAAAATAGATATTCATAAATTATTATATAATGAATACTAAATATACTGAACAGAATTTATATCATGTCAATTTTTTTTACAAATTTTATGCGATCGATAATTATGAATTATGAAATCAATGATAAGATAAGCAAATACTTCACTGATTCTGATATTAAAGAATCGAAATAAAAAATTATCAGAACATGCATTAAAATATAATATTATGAATATTATATCAGAAAATAATCACTTTAATAGAAATTAGACATTTCTTTGAATGTGTATGATTACATTAAAAATAGTTAAGAGGCAAGATTACCAATTGGTAATTTTCCATCAGCTGTCATTCTTATTAGTGCAATTTCAGCTGGCGTTCCTACAAATGCACCCGCCATTCCCGCCATCATCCCAGCTGCCGCTGTGACAATGAAGCTTGGTGGACCATTTTGTCTAAATTTAACACAATAAATTAACAAATAAAATATAATTAGTAAAAAAATTATAGTATACTTCTTTTATTCAATTATAAAATTATTTAATTATTTTTTAATATATTAATGATTAGTATAATTATATAAAGATAAATACAATTTCTTTAAAATAAAATACATTAAATTTCAATAATGTTTATTAAAATATGAAAAAATTGTATAAACATTCTATTTTACCTTTATTATAAAATATAATATATTAGACATAATAGTATAATTGAAATAAATAAATACATAAAAAAATTATTTAAAACCAATTATACTTACGAAGCAAGTTCATATAGCCAATTATAGATACCAAGTCGACTTGTTGTGTAAGTTGCTTGACGTAAAAGTCCAGCCGAAAGACCATTATAAAATGTGGAAATACCCTCGTTTTTAGCAATACTTTTTATAACAGAAATTGTTGATGTTTTTGTGCCACTAACTTGCATACGATTTTTTATTAAATCCAAGGGTTGAACAACACATGTTGCTGCCATTCTATAAAAAAATAACTATTATTTTAGCAGAATATTAAAGCATATTAATAATTTGTATTAATATAATAAGATATTGAAAAATACACATATAATTAAGATTAATATTATATTACAGAAATAAAATAAATATATACATTTAATGACATTATATAAATGCATATATTAATTAAATTGTTTATATAAAAATGATAATAATAAATTCATTTTTTATGAAAAAAAACTTTCATAAAAAGAATTTTATCATAATTATGTACAGAAAAATGAATATATTTTGTTTTTGACCTAGAAAAATATTATAAAATGTTATATATAACATTATTTAAAATGAACATGTGGAATATAGTTTTCCATTTGTTATTTAAGTTTTTACATTAAAATATTTTAAATAATTAATCAATAAATAAATATAATTATTAAAGTTTAAGACATTTTTACTAGATATCAATTTTTTTATTATTTTTATTTGATTGTTTTTTTTATGATAAAATGCAAATTAATAATCATCAATTTAAAGTGTTAAACAGTAAAACTCATATTGCAAGAATATACGTTCTAATACATGATCTGTTTTACATGAAATTAAATACAAGGCCAAACTTTAGAGAACATTATCATCTCTCATAAATTGCTTTCATAATTATATTAAAGAAATTTTAATAAAGAAATAAAAGATACTTGTTCATTCTATCTATGTTAAACTATAAATTAAATGATTATGATTATGAATATTTATTCATATGTATTATAATTGTTCATTGCAACATTTTAATTTCATATTACAATCACAATGAATATATTAACAATATGCATAATCAAATAATATACTTTTAATATTAAATAATGCATTAATATTTAAATTTGAATATAAATAATTCGAAATTTAAAAGATTTTCAAAATATATTTTTAATTTTTCAATTAAAAATATAAGATTTACTGCATAGAAATAATATTTCTTTAGAAGTAAATACTACCCTTTTGACCTCTGCATTTTTGGCAACGTTAAAGCAGACCTTGATCATGAATGAATAAAACAAGGAAGTAGAAAGTACTCTTTAAATTGACATTAATTGAAATTTAAAGTTAACACTCACATTATTTGAACAATGCATGTTTGTTGTTTAATTAAATAAAATAATACACACCCAGATGATCCTCCGATGACAAATTTCATAAAATTTGGTATAGTTTTGTTTTCCGTCATTTTTAATAATTTTTGCGTTCTTTCGTTTGAGAGTTTATATTTTTGTCGAACTAAAGTGCACTAATCTCGTTATAAATTAATAAGAGATAAATTAAGACTACCCCGAAATATAAGAAAGTATTATCCAATGACAGCTGAGTTGACGGCGGCACAAGACATCTCCCACTTCTTTCAAGGCGCCTCCACAGAAAACTTCATAGATTGATTGTATTACATTTGGCGGGAAATTTTAAATATTTTTTCATTTTTAAATGTTTCTTATGTTTTAACGATCAATAGAATTATTAATATTTTCCATATTTATCATTTTATTTCATATTTATATAATAAATACAGTATAAAAAAATTAAATCCCAATTACTAGCATATATGCATTTTTTCATGTAAACTTTATCATATGAACTAGTATTAAAATAATTTTTATAAACATTATTTCCATTTTAGTTTATAAAACTCTTAATTATATTATTAGATTTAACGTGAAAATAATATTATAATATTAATAAATTAATAAACTTATTATTTTAGTAATTAGTATTAATAAACTTACATATTTTAAAAAGAAAAACAAATTAAATTTATATATACATTTAATTTTAAATATTTATATTTAAATAGTACATAACTATATAAATTGCAAAGTAGGTTTTTAATTTTGTTAATATAGGTATATTTAGATTCGTTTTAATACAAGAATTTGAAGCAGCTATGTTAAATTCATATATCCATATACTTTATTGGAAATGGAAATAAACAATAGTTATAACGCTAGTGAAATGATTATAATAAATATTTTATCTATATATAAACATGTCAAACGGTATTTAATACGACCCCTCTCCCCTTTGGAGCGCTCTAACTACAGCACTGTTCTGACATAATTTGTGTAAATTTGTGTTGAATTTTCTCAATAATAAATAATTTAGAGATGTTATTAGATATTTATTATTACGTAATAAATTCTAAATCTAATTTTGTTACAGGTAATGAAAAAGTTAAATATCTCATTTTCATAGAATCACACAACTGATGTATTCTAATATATTTCTTATTAAGTACTATAATAATACGTAATATATATTACCTAAAATATAATATGTGCTAATAGTATACAGTTTTATTAAATTTGTCTTTCGTAATAAACTATTTTTAATTTAATATATGATAAATTTTAAAATGTACATAATTATTTACTTAATGTATGAATAAAATATTTAAGTTATTATACTGGTTATAATTTTTAAGTATAAACAATGATTTCTGATTTTCTCATTCAAAACAATATATATATTAAGTAGCAAAAAATATATATTAAAAAATTGTTTTAAAATAAAATTTCTAAAACAATTATTAATAATTTTAAATGATTATTACTGAGTTTAAATTATTTATATATTATAATATATGCTTGAGATTATAATATTGTATTACTTTTTTTAGAGTATTTATTGTTCTTAATAAATTGCATACTTAATAAAAAAAAATTATTAGTTCATTAATTTTTTTAATTTATTAATAAAATCCATCATAACATAAATATATTTTAATTAATTAAAC